>JAMKCH010014372.1:0-27095 GCA_023653785.1 Ophioderma brevispina
TTCGAAGCCTGAGGCTGCAGCCAGATTCACCCCCACACATAAATGCCAACACCTAGGCAGTTTTAGTGCTACATTCCTGCACACTCTACTTCACGAGTATTGACATACAGCTACAGAACAAAGAGCATAAACAAGATGCAATGCATTATGGAATTGGCTCAAATAAACTATCCGACACCAATTTTATCCCATTTCTGGAAGTGAAATCCTAATTTATCACGCTGCCCTGCGATGACCTCTTCTAATCGCATAGTATCCTTTAATAAAATGACAAAAACACCAATAGATGGTGTAGATCCATTATGTTTACTCATATAAATATACCTCCGGGCAGTAAGGAGAAGTTGATTCTCAATCCCCAGTCATCGATATCACAGTGCACTATACCAAACAGCTTCTCCACCTCAGATATATCACCCCTAAATAAATTATACCATCTATTTTTGAAATCACGCCAAAAACTATTCACCTCCGGGCATTCTATAAAAATGTGACCAAGAGTTTCAATATTTGTCTTACACCTGTAACAATATGGGTTTTCTATCAGACCAATTCTATGTAACCATTTATTAGTAGATAAAATTAGGTGGTTAATTCTAAATTGCAGCCTTCTAAGTCTGTTATCTATCGTTACTTTCCAAGGTAGCATAAAAAAATTCTTGTAACTTTGCATAATTAAACCATAAGTGTTACTAAGCACATATAAACAATTGGGGGTTGTATTGCCTTTTTTAATAAAATGCTTATAAAAATGACAACATTTGATGAGCTCATGTGGCAGGAAATCCCCATTCAGTGAGCATCCAATCACTGTATCTATACCACAGTTCAAACAGCTGTACTCGCCTGTAATCTTTTTACGCCATGCACCTGGTATAGCCTGAACAATACCATACCACTTAATAAAATCAATATTACCAGACTGGCAAATGCCCTAGTTTTCATATGGTCTTATCTTACCATTCTTATCAAAGAGATCACAGATTTTCATGATATTAGCATCGAAAAAGGACTTATAAAACACAGACTTATTATTAACCAAAATGTGTCCATTATTCCAAATAACCTGATTATTAATCTGCTCTTCTGTGTCTGGGATAATGTGAGACACTTCACTCCATGAATTAAGAATATTAACATAGAATTGTGGAATATGACAGTCTAACTTCTTAATATCAGAATTACATTGTAATAACACTTTTAAACCACCAATTTTATTTAAATAATATGATAATATTAATTTCCACCCTGAAGTATTATCAGCAAAAAATCTTTTTAACCACATCAATTGTTGGGCCTTAATCCGAGAAAAAAATATCAACCATTTTTAGGCCACCCTCTTCATACTCTGCACTCAATTCGGACCTTTTAATTCTATCAGGACCATTCCAAATAAACTGGTGCACAATTGCATGTATCTTTTTCGGAATTGCATTTGGGGTCATAATCATACTCGAAACATAGAGAAATTTAGATAACCCGTACACCTTAGTGATGAGAACCTTACCAATAACAGTAAGATTTCTATTTTTCCATAATGCCAAGGTCTGCTTTAAGGAATTAATTTTGTCCTCAAAATTATGATCATAAACTATTTTTTTCATTATACGAAAGAACAATCCCTAAAACCTTAACATGGTCTGTCCAAATAATATTCAAAGGTTTTTCTTTTGAGTTCCTACAACTTCCCAGCCACAAGGCTTCTGTTTTATCTTTATTAATTTTAAGAGAGGAACAAAGATTGAAATCTTCCAATAACTGCAGTATTTTACGAGCAGAATAAACATCTTTTAGAAAACATGTAAGATCGTCGGCATAACATACTAGTTTAAAGGTGATCCTCATTGCTCGGACGGCATATATTAAGCTATATACCAATGGAAAGCTTATTTTATCGCGATTTTATATGTAACGGTGTCATATTTATGCTACTCACGATTTGGTTACAAGAGCCAAAATGAAAATCGTCTTTCAAGCAACACCACTTCAGCGAAAGTCAATATTGTTGACTTGGGCGCTGTGAGGTGGTGACGTCACCGATTGTGTAATCGTCTATGCAAGTAAACAAAATCCCATTCATTTGTATCGCTCGCTTCTGCGCTTTCGAAGACCTACCATTGTTTTCTCTAAAATGTTCTCAACTAAATCAGAATTATAAGCAATACAGATACAGATAAGTATCTGGTAGATTTGATGGTTCTATCCCACAGGAAGGCTGTTTAGTCGGCATTTTATACATACTGAATTCCTTGCTTCACAGTATTGGTGCAATTTGTTATGGTTAACAAATTGTCGCTAGTTAAAGTAATTACCTTCATGTTACGCTCGATGAGCCAAGACTTTACCGGAAACCCAATAGCAAAGCCAACAGTGATTTATTAAAAAAAGGTTCAATGACTATAATTGAGTGACTGTTTCCCCGTCTGAGAAAAGTAGATTAAGATATTTTCCGTTACTCCCCCTGATTGCGCATACACCTCATGCAATTCCATCGGTTAGCATCAGAGGGTGTAACGTAAATCAATGGAAGAGCCGATACGCATGCGGTAGCTTTGACCACCACCCATGCTCCAGGGGCAGGTCTCCCTCACTAACCTATTTATTTTTTCATGCTACAGGAGCATGAGTGGTGGTCAAAATCTCACGATTTCGTGTAAACACAGCTGGCATCTGAGGTCTGCTTGCTACTTAGGATTCATCGTAAGCGATGAGAATTCAAGCAATTCTACAGAGATCAAGGAACCTCGTCAACCAACATTTATCGCTATATTGGCGAAATTCAAAATAGGAGAAGAGGAGCGATTTGGGGTTCATTTCCATTGGAAGATGCATTGCGCAACAAGACTTACACAATCGCCTACGTCACACGAATTTGCCAAGGTCAGAGAAGGAAAGCTTAAGCGTATTTTTGAGCGTAAAATCGCAACGAAATATAGGGTTAGTTTTTGGCTTATAGCGGCTATATTATACGATTATTTTCTTGGAAAAGATATTTTTGGCATCCTGAAATCATAAGCTTTCCATTGGTATATAGCTTAATATATGCCGTCCGAGCAATGAGGATCACCTTTAATATCATTATTTGTATCAATTTGAATGCCGTCAATCTGATTTTCCTCTCTCAAATTAATTAATAACACCTCTATCGCCACCACAAATAAAATAGAGCTGAGAAGGTCACCCTGTCTCACACCACGTTTGATTTCAAAATAACATGTGGAAATACCATTATTCATTACACAACTTTGAATATCTGTATAAAAACTTCTATCCATCTTTGAACACTATCACCAAAATTAAATGCTTTAAGCACTTTAGCCATGAACCTATGATCAATTGAATCGTATGCTTTCTCAAAATCAATATTTAATAAGATACCAGGAGAATTTGTATACTTGGGTATACTTGCCACTGTTCTAACCGCATCACCAATAAAACGATCTTTAACAAAAGCGGCTTGCTCCTTACCTATGATATCAGGTAATACGTTAGATAAACGTGTTGCAATAGCTTTAGACCCAATTTTTAGATCCACGTTTAACAAAGTAATAGGACGATAACTACTTATCCTGCGTTTGTCCTTCTCTTTCTTTAAAATAAGAATAATAATACCTTGTTTTTGAGAATTACTCAGTTCACCTTTCTGATAACTTTCATTTAAACTATTTACTAATAATACACCAAATAAATTCCAAAACTGCTTGTAAAACTCTGCTGTCAAACCATCATTGCCAGGAGTTTTATTATTCTGAAAAGTAGCCAAATTTTAAAGCATTCATCAACTGTAAGGAGGCCTTCGCATGACTGCTGCTGCTCAACATTTAGACGAGGAATTTTATCGTGATGGAAAATTTATTAACTCTACCAGAACTCAACACCACATCTTTCTGAGAGTATTGGCTATTGGCCTCTAAGCGCTTTCACAAATGGTCGCTGATCACTGTGGCCCAACCATACCATAAACCATTTAGCATCATTTCAAGGGATGCAGCAGATCGGGATCAGCGCTTTCCCTACTCAGCACATACATCGAGATAACCATCGCAGCCGGGATAGTAAGCCTACAGCTTGTACGCACGTACGCTGAGGTGCAAGAAACTTCAACCTTTCAAGCTCGCTTCCCAGGTTCATATATCATATTAATTAATTGATATCATTTTTTTAGTTTTAATATGTAATTTCTGGAATTTTGAGAGTTATCTACATTTCCCAGACATTGGACCTACTCTCTTAAAACGAAAGAGTGAAAACCCACTCTAAAAGAGTGAAATCTCACTCCAAAAAAGAGCCAGCTGAGTGACGCATCTTTTAGAGTGAGATCCACTCTAAATAAAGAGTAAAAAAATAACTCTAGGCAAAGAGTGAAGTGATCATTCTTTTTTAGAGTGAACTAGTCACTCTTTTAGAGCTGTGGGGGAAAGCGTGAACTAGGCAATTCACTCTTTTAGAGTTGTGATTATTTGTGAATTTTTGTTTGTTTGGTGAGTATATTGTATGTGTAGGTCATAATTCATAGCATCGTGACATGAATGAATATTGTGGCGCATCATTGGCATGATTCAGTGTGACATGCGTGCACGATCATGGCATGCATGGTGTGCATGATCGTGGCATGCCTGTGACATGCATGATTGTGCGTTTCGTACATGCACAGGCCTGGCCTAGCCTGGCGCAGACTACCGTATTTCCCGGGCCGTATTTACGAGTGATATTACAGTAAATAACATTTAATGCTTCTCCACACTTTGTCTGTAAATGCTATGAATTGTGACCGACACATACAATATACTTACCAGTAAAGATCTCTATGATTTCTTCAATAATCTCAACTTCGATCAACCATTTGCTGACGGTCTCGCTTAACTCGTCCGCCATGTTGTTCGAGAATAATCACGCGATTTGCGGCGGTTCTGATTGGCTATTAGTTCACTTCGAAAAGAGCGTTTTCTCACTCTTTTAGAGCTAAAAGCCGTTCGATAAGAGTTCAGAGTGGACTTCACTCCGAAGAAGAGTGGCATTTTGAGCTACTCGGTAACAGAGTGAGCTCGGTTAACCCTCGAGTTAAGGTGTCTCGCTGCATTTCTCGCTCTTTTAGAGCTAAAAGCCACTCGATTAGAGTTAATTTAAAATCACTCCGAAACTCAGAGTGATGTTTCACTCTTTCATTTTAAGAGAGTAAAAAATCTTGTTCAGCATCCTTGAAAATATATAAAAAAATAATCTTTAAAAATCTTCACTTTGATTTATATTTGAATTTGATAATAATTGAAAACAGCCCTAAAAGGCTATTATATGGAATGTTGGCAGCCATTTTGAAAACAGCGCCCTCTAAGGGTACTTATCATAAATTCTAATTATTGGAATAGCATTACACAATAATTAATATTAAGAAATACCCCAAACTTGATTTCATATTAACTCTTAGATAGCTGTTTTAGCTTTAATATGGCATTTTCTGGAATTTTGGCGGCCATTTTGATAAAGGTACCTGTCATAAATCCTAATTATTTAAATATCATTATATAATAGAGAGTATTCAGAAATATCCCAATTTTATTTCATTTAGATTCTCAGATAGCCGTTTCTAGCTTAAATATACCGTTTTCTGGAATTTGGGTGCCATTTTGAAAAAAAAAACTCTAGCGAGAGTTCCCCACATTTCCCAGAGGTTGGACCAAGATAATCTTGTTCAGCATCCTTGAAAATGTAAACAAATACCTTCAAACATCTTCACTTTGATTTATACTTGAATTCAATAATAATTAATTGATAACGGTCCCAAAAAGGCTATTATACGGAATTTTGGCAGCCTTTGTGAAAACAAAACAAACAAAAAAACGCCTACTAACGGCTACTTATCATAAATTCTAATTTGAAATAGCATTAACACGATAGCCCACATATTGCCCAACTCAAAATACTCAAAAATTTGATTTAATTTTTTAGGTTTTTTCTTTTTTTAATTTTAAATTTTAATGCCATTTTTCTGGAATTTTGGCGCCATTTTGCAAGATGCCCTCTAAGCGAGACAGTTCCCCACCTTTCCCCAGAGGTTGGACCAAAAAAATCTTGTTCCGCACCCTTGAAAGTACAAGAAAACACTTCAAACCTTCTTCCCCAACTTCTAATGGACTTTAATTTTGGGAACCCTACTAATACGTTGGCTAAGCGGTAACACGCCAAATTTGGCAGTGATAGTAATTTTTATGTTTGTTATAATAAAGTCTGGACCCCCCCCGACTTTTAGGTGTATAAACCGTCGTAATGGCAGCTGGGATCTGGATCTGGATGGGTTCGTCGGTAGAACACCTCAAGTGCAACATCAACCAAATTAAGCCGTCTAGACAATTTTAGAAGTGTCTGTTTTTACAAAGGGAAGGAATTATAAGGTTTTGATATACCCTAACACTATCAATTTAGAGAAAAATGGGCATTTTGAATTTGGAAAAAAGCCTGAATTGTGGCTTTAATAAAGGCAAGTTTAAAAAATAGTTTTCAATTCTTGTTTAGTTCTTCTCTGCATTTCTTGTTATTACACGACCAAGAAAGTGCAAATTCATGAATATTTTTCCTCAGAAAGTTCTCACCTTGGTCCCTTTGAGTCTGCTAAAGCTCAGTATCACACAGCCGATTTATTTTTGCTAGAAAACCACTTCCACACTGCTCAAGACTGGTGCCGAGTGGCCATTTTTCGAAAATCGGATCAGTTTTTCTTTTTCATGTGTAGTCTGGCAAGGTCTGGGACTGTTCTGTACAATCTTCTGTAGTCTTACCGTTTATTTGTATAAAAACCACTTCCAGACTGGCTCAGACTGGTTGCCGATTGGCCATTTTTTTTTTCAGAACGTGAGTAATTTTCCTTTTTCAGGTTCGTTTTGGCCACGTCTGGGACAGTCCTGTACAGTCTTCTGCATCCTTTCCTTGTGTGTTCGGGAGCACGTGGCAAATTTGAAAAAAAAAAAAACCGCCACATTTTTTTCCTGCAGCGTAAAAAAATCGTGGCGGGATTTGGAACTCGGGAGGGGCGGCTTGAACACATGAGCGTTTTGGAAGCGGTAGCCGATGAGTTGGTGCGCTTCATGAGTGGTTGTGTTGCAGTTGGAAAGTGTCGGCAATGAGTCTGCTCCAAGCGGGAGAGACAATGCAAGCCAACTGGACGTGTTGAATCAGCGACTAAACTCGGCTCTATAACAGAAGATAAGTCGCGTCCGACTTGGCAGTCTTGACAGCAACACTTGTGTTGTCGTGTTAAGATTTCACACCTCTAATTACCCCAAACCCTACTGCCTGACATTGTTAAAATTAGTGACAGTGGGCCACATCTCTAATTGACTCCAAAAAAGGCTCGGATTTGTCAAATGAGAAAACACATGTATAAAGAGCTCCTTGAACAATTATATGAAACCAAGAATTCCTTGGGTTACACACTCTCCAAAGCATTGATTATATCTACATGCTGTCATCAGTGCTATCTACAGTAGATAGCATTATCACTATTGTGATAACATCCATTTATTTTCTGTAACTCCGCCAAACAGTTTCGAAATCGCGTCCTTATATGCTTGTGTGTGTTCAGCAAGATTACAAGTAACAAAAACCGTTATTCTAAATGATGAGGGGGTGAAGATTTCACACCTCTAATTACCCCCAACCCTACTGCCTGACTTTGTTAAAATTAGTGACAGGGGGCCACATCTCTATTTTGACTCCCAAAAGGCTCGGATTGGCCAAAAGAGAAAACACATGTATAAAAGAGACATCCTTGAACAATTAATAACCAAAGAACTCCCTTGGGTTACACATTACAAAGGCATTGATTATATTACATGCTTCACAGTGCTATCGACAGTAGATAGCATTTATCACTATTGTGATAACATCCATTTATTTTCCGTAAATACGCTCAAACAGTTTCGAAATCTCTTTATCTTGCTAGTGTGTGTTCTGCAAGATTACAAGTTAACAAACACGTTATTCTCAAATGTGAGGGGGGTGAAGATTTCACACCTCTAATTACCCCCCAACCCTACTACTGCCAGGCATTGTTACAATTAGTGACAGTGGGATACATCTCTAGAGTTGACTCCAAAACAAAAGCTCGGATTTGGCCAAATGACTGTAATTTTGATCTAGATAGTACTTTCTAGGGTTTTACTTAAAGGTGCATGTGTAACTCCGAAGGTTGATTGCTTTATTTAATTATTTTTATTCTAGTCCTTATCTCTCGCTACAGTGAGAATGGCCCTGTTGTGTCTATGCAATTTAGCATTTTCCGGGGGGGTGGCTAATCTCGTGGGCCGATTTTCACCAGGGTCAGGCTGGTGCACCCCTTGCAATGTCCATGCTTGGCAGACTGTCAATGCCTCACAAATCTTCTGAGACCACACCTGACATTAATGTACCAGTCGCATGATATTGAGTATGAGTAGTTTCCGGACGGTGCGTTTGTTACATTGTAGTATTGGCAGTTTAATTAGAGGTGTGCAACCTTACATCTTTTTTGGTGGGGCGTTAACCCCGTGGTCTACCTGACCTCCTGGAACCCTAATAAACTGTAAGGAGTTGTCGTCTGATTCAAAACTATAATCGAGCCAAACAAGGTCCGCAGTTACTCACCAGATTAAGTATATTTTAGGCTTAAATTGAGAGATTCAGGTACGTTACCTTTGGTAAAAGTGAGCATTTATCACATAAATATGCTTGTAGGCTTGCGTCTCCTTCAGAAATGGCCAAGCTGAATGTAAAATTTGTAGTTGCGGGACGATCAAAATTCACACCTTTGTGATTTAAAAATGTACATTGGAGATCAGACCTGCTAGATTTATATTTGCTGTATGTTGAATAGTAAATTTTTAAGAAAGGTTTGGCACTACATTAATGATTTTTACATTACTTTTTTCCAGGATGTTTCTGAAAAATTTGCAATTAACATAAAAATTGTATTCTGTTAGGCGAGCCGGAGCAAGAAGTAATGATTTGATTAAAATTGTTTTTGAAAAGACTGATCACATACGTTCTAGGTTCAGAAATAATTGTGTTTGTCCATTTTTTTCATCAAAGGCCATATAAACCTATGCAAATCCTGATGAAGGAGCCCTCTTTGACAAAGCGGCACATGCCAACCGATGACACAATGTACACTGTTAAAAATTTCCGTAAATTAAGAAACAACAATTTTCCGTAAATTTCCGGAAAATCTGGTTTTACCAAAAAACACTAAAATAAACAACAAAAAACATAAAAAGTTTTTTTTTTTTTTTAAGATTTCAAAAATTTCTGGCAGCAAATTTGCCGGATTTTTTTTTTTTTTGTTCCGTATTTCAAATTACGGAAAAATTCTGTTAAAAAATACACATTTTTTTTCCATAATATGAGACAATTTCTTTCTGTCTGTAAATTACTGTCAAAGTTCCGTTAATCGACAGAAATTTCTGTAAATTTACCCAAAAATGCTGGAAATTCTGCTGCCAGAAAGTTCCGTAAATTTTACGGAACTTTTTTAACAGTGACAATTTTAAGGCACAATTTTAAAGACGATCTGGTGTATTTTGTTAGTCAATTCAAATCATTCACATGTTTTTTTTCCCTTTTTTTTTCTCATAAAGGAAGATGAATAGAGGCGAACCGGTGTCTCCGGACGGGTACGAACCTCTCGTAAAGAATTTTTGGCCCAGGTAGAGAAGGGATCCTTTGACAAAGATTGCTTGGGGTTTGGGGGTTTGCGAAGTTGGTTAGTATATTATTAAACAAAGCTAAACTTTGAAGAGCCTATGGAAAGAATGTCCTCTATTACTTGGATCATTAGAGAAATGAGCTCTATAGGACCTGATTACTAAGTGACTCTGATGAATTCGGCAGTATTTTATGGAATTTAAAGTACAGACGGTCAATTAATTCCCATAACAGACTTCGTGAAATTCAACAGGGTTACCAGTGACCCAGGGTCGTTAATGCAGAAAAGAACGGCGTATACCAAAACATCTTAACTGCAACATTTTTACTGTAGGGCAATATATGAAGACGTGCATGTTCATTTTCTCTCCTCCTTTCTGTGTGTGAGTGGATGGTCAGTGAGGGAAATTAGCCATTGTGATTGCTCATTTTTTGAATGTGCCATTGTTTTTGCCTTCTCCCATTGGTTTCCATGGCATACTCTGGAACAATGGACTGGTTCCTGTCATTGTGGCAAGTTTATATTAAAGTACTACACTGATTATAGGATCATCTTGATATAGTGATATTTACTTTAGCAAATCATCAGAAGACAAATATTCTTCTGATTTAAAAGTTCATGATTGGCTACCCCCCCCCCCCCTCCAACACATGAAAATCAAAGATCAAATACAATGTCCAATAAGCCAATATTTTATTTGTTTATAAGCAAACAAGTATAAAAGAGACATCCTTGAACAATTATATAAACCAAACTCACTTGGGTTTACACACCTCTACAAAGCATTTATTATAATCATGCTGTCTCAGTGCTAGCTACATTAGATAGCATTATCACTATTGTGATTTTAAAACATCCATTTATTTTCTGTAAAACCTCAAACTTTTCGAAATCGCTTTAAATTGCTTGTGTGTGTTCAGGAAGATTACAAGTTAACAAAAACACGTTATTTTCAAAATGTGAGGGGGGGTGAATATTCACACCTCTATTACCCCCAAAACCCATGCTGACATTGTTTACAATTATGAACGTGGGCCCACCTCTAAGTTTACTTCCACAAAAAAAGGCTCGGATTTGGCCAAATGTACTGTAATTTTGATCTAGATGTACTTTCTAGAGTTTTACTTAAAGGTCTGCCTGTGTCATCCTAAGTGT
Organism: Ophioderma brevispina; assembly: GCA_023653785.1. Lineage (NCBI taxonomy): Eukaryota > Metazoa > Echinodermata > Ophiuroidea > Amphilepidida > Ophiodermatidae > Ophioderma > Ophioderma brevispina. The sequence continues at coordinate 10,829 of JAMKCH010014372.1, forward strand.
TGATTGCTTCTTTTTTATTTAGGCTGAGGTACTTATCTCTCTACAGGAAAAATGGCCTGTGGTTCTATGCACTCTATACATTTCCGGGGGTGTGCTAGCATCGGGTCCGATATTCATCACCAGGAGCTGTCAACCCTTGCAATTTTTTTTTTCCAGGCTGGGCAGACTGTTCAAACCTAGATCTTCTTATAACACCTGACATTTTTCAGGTACAGTCCGCATGATAGTGGAGAAATGAGAGTTTCCTGAAGGTGCGTTTGTACATTGGTAGTATATTGCATTTAATTAGAGGTGGGCTATACCTAAGGTCTGCGACTGATTGATAACTGAACAAGTTGACTGCTAATCGCCTACTGCTCTCGATTGAGGCATCTCTTGTCGTGTAATTTTGGAACAAGACTGCAGCCGATTTTGAAAGCGATGTGGTCTTGTGTAGTTGGGAGAGGTTTGGGTCGCGTCGCGGGTTTGTCTTCGTGTACGATAATCCCTTTCTGGCGTCAACAAATCTGCGACCAATCGACGAGCAATCTTGACAGCGACATGTCACAACTTGTGCCGTCGTTTCACAAGGTCGGCGACTAATCGTGGGGCTGAACAAAGTGTCGTCCGCCAATTAACATGCTGAATCTGAATGATTAACATGATGCTGTCGCCTACTGCTGGGCGTTTTAGCATCTCTTGTCTCGTTGACGACGGGGGTAGTCGCAGACTAATCATCTCTGATCTGGAATAAAAATTGTAAATTTTTGCAAAAGTTGAACAGGACTTTTTAAAAAAAATGCGCGCTCTTTTGTAGTCGGGAAGTGGTTGGTCGGGAGCTTGTCTTCTGTGGACTGTTTCCAACAGTAAATAATAAAACTACAACTTGTTTCCTGAATCATCGAACCTGCATGAGATGTTATGAGACCCAGCGGAAAATGTATACTCCGATTGGGGTTTACCAAACCGTGGTTAGGCGAAGTAATGTAATAGTCTAAATGGACATGTTATTATCGATGGGTTTTCCTGATCTATGGAAGCTTTAAAAGGATTTCAGTCCTTATCTGCTACTCCTTCTTTCTCTGCGTGCCCTACGTTTAATTCCATGGGACACGGTTCTAATACCAAAGCAAATTTTCTAACAAAAGGACGCAATTGTCTAATTATCGGCGTGAGGTTGGGTTAATCCGCCTCTCATATCAGACAAGTTAAAGACAATATTCCACGGATGTGGTAGAGAAATAGTCAACCTCATGTTTATCTCCTCGTGGATACAGGAGGAGCTTTGTGATCACAATTTGAAATAAAATGTACGACCTGCTAATGTAATACAGTCTTGGGCAGATTCTTTTGAATTATGATTACCAAGAATATCTTGTTTAGATTAATATTGAAACGTGTTCCCTACCAATGGCATTATTTGAAAAAAACATAAAAAAATTAAAAAAATTAAAAAAATTTCTGAAACTTTTTTTAATCCATGTTGCCTCTACACGTGTTTGTTACATTTTACACCAAACTCACCAATTGTCACTGTGAGAGTACATGTTCCCGAGACCAGCATCATCATCAGAAGAACACTCAACACTATCTCTTCTCCTGAAAAAAGTAGACCCTGAAGCTGGTTACAAGTACTGACACATCATCATCAATTCATCAGTTTACCAGATGGGGTGTCCCAAGTCACCTCACTACTGGATGTGATAATATAGCTGGACAATCTAATATGGTGCAATCGTTATCTACGGTTAAATAAGCAACACCTCGCACAGTATAATAATTATGCGTTTCATCAAACAATATACATGACTCACGATTATTTATAACACCAAATACCCCTCCCTATTCTTTGCCAAAAAACCACCATTTAAAATTTTCCATCAATGTGTGGCACCAAATGTCCTATAATTACCATTTATTTTCATCTTTTTCCTTCCTAACACTTGTAGATCTGAATGGAAATGGTGTTAAGCAAAAAGTAAACGGATTTTGCACGAAGTTGATTGATCAGAGCTTGTCAAACAACTTTCCTTTCATGACTTTTGTCCTCGTTTTCTTTTCGAATCAAACGTGAGATCAAAACTTAATTGATCACATTTTAAAATCTCCAGATTTATTCATGAATGAAGAGAAGATGTTTGTGCTTTGCGTCATAAAATAGTTCAAACCAAGTAATAGAGTTGATAACACCTTCAATCTTTTCAAATGTGGGGTAAACACCAGTGGCCTAAATATCCTAACCACTTGGTAAAGCTCATCCACAAACTTAAAAAGAAAAGATAACAATTTCAAAATCCTACAACCAATTGGTTGCATCCTAATTTAACTGTAGCTCAGCTGTTAAAAGTGCAACGACAGATTTCAAGCATCCACATATTTACGACATATGTAGTGATTTCATATAATAAATCACTCCGTAGACCTATTACTTTTTATTCGGCTAAAAGTAAATGTCTTAAAAGTGAAAACAAAATGTGATTTTATTTGCTTATTGATCAATATATATCGAGGGTTGACAAACAGAAGGACGTAACTCACTTTTGGTGATTTTGAGGTTTTGGTACCAAAAAAATCTGTAACACCTACAGATTCTGAAAACCATAAAGCCTTAACTCAAATCTACTTCTTATTGCCTATAAAGCAAAATAACACTTCACCACATCTCAATGGTGTACACTTTGTTTACTAACAGAAAACCTTAACTCTGAGTTACGACCTTCTGATGGTAACTGTATTTGGCCAAACAATGAGTTGAGGCTTCATAGCTTGCACAATTGCCATAATTGCAAAAGCTTTTTAGCTCCTTATCCCACTAATATTGATGATTTCTTTTAAAACATTCCAAAGGGATGACATGCTTAAACATCTGATTGAAATAATGTGTCAATCATAGGTATGATTGAAGATGTAACTCACAGATTACCGTTTTCAGTTACCGTCAGAAAGACGTAACTCAGCACTTAAAAGAAATATTAAAGAATTTCTTTAATTCTGCTGTTCATAATTAAAAATTGTTCTTTGTTTACTAAATTTTATATAACATTTGCTTACAGTACCATATATGAGCTTTATGAGATGTTTACATTTTGAGTAATGAATAGATTTGCTTAGTGGAAAATATTAAACATCACATTTCTCAAAAGCAGTATTTTTGAGTTAAAGCTTTCTGATTGTCAACCCTCGATATACCATAGGCTAAATTTTGGATTTGCTCCAATAAGAAAGTATAGAAATTTCACATTTTGCACGAAAGAAATCATTTTCAGCTTAATCGTTTCAGATGGGAATATTTTTATGGAAAGCTTTGCATCATGTATCAGTGCAAAAAACAGAGTCTCCAAGTATTGTAGGGACACCTGATATGTGAAATCTCTTGTTGCACCTTTATTGTTGCACCTTTATTAAGTGCCTATGGACCCGTTGGGTGCCAAAGGAAGTGAAAACGCCTTGGTCACTAAGTGTTAAGAAACTACATTTTGGGGGCGTCAAATATGGAAAACATGCAGGGGAAAAAGAACAAATCGTTAACTCCGTACCGACGGTAATAAAGAAACTGCACGAATTTGAGTTGCCTGCATCATCGGTAGCTGTACATGTTACCTCATGGATACCGGTAAAGAAATAGTCAAACGACTCGTCACAGAGAATATCAATCGAGGTATCAATATTGTCAGTAGCTGTAGGAAGGTCCCAATCCACGTAGTAGTAAGAGTAGCTGGAATATTCTAACGTCGAAAAAATTGCGTTTCCTGGACACGATATAGTGGGATCTTCTTGATCTGTAAAAGAAATCACAAGTCTATTATTATGAAATTTCCAAACGACTCGTCGCAGAGAATATCAATCGAGGTATCGATATTGTCAGTATAGCTGTAGGAAGGTCCCAATCCACGTAGTCGTAAGAATCGGTGATGTCTAATGTCGAAATAATTGTGCTTGCTGGACATGATATGGCAGGATCTTCTAGATCTGCGATTAAAATGAAATCGTGAGCATTTTGAATATTTAAAATATTATAAAAGGCACTAAAGGGACACGAGATTCAAGAATATAGTCCCCATAATTCCAATGCTTTTATAGTTGTTCATGTTTGTAATGTTAGAGTATCTCTTAACATACCGCAGGTGAATAAGTAAAAAGGTAATTGTGTAGAAAAATAAGAATTTTGATAAGCATTGGACAGCGACATAAGTCAAATCAAAGCAAATGTAATGATAAGTATAAACAATCTTAAAACCAATTTTATGTTGAAACAAAAGATTACTATCAAAATGTAAACAAATCGCGTGCCCTATTTTTCATCAAAGTCCATTTTTCTACACTGTTGTATTGTAAGTTGGTGTATTAAGGACCCCTGTAAGTGACTAAGCGTACCACGCCGTATTTGTCAAGTAATGCTAATTTTTATGTTTTGTTTACACACTAAAACGCCAAGTCAACTAGACACCGACTAAAAATGGTGTCAAAATTATGACCACGAAAAGGGTCATTTCACACGTTTTGACCACAAAAGTGGTCAACATTTTAAACCCATTTTAGTCGGTGCATAGTTGACTCAAAACGGGATCAAAAATGACCCCGTTGTTGAAAAGATTTTTAGGGTGTACTAATAAAAGTCTGGACCCGACTTCTTATGTCTAGAAACAGTTGTAAATGGCATCTCCAAGACTGCTTTAGTGTCTATTTTTCACAAAGAAAAGTAATATAGGGTGTTGATATGCCCTACCACTAACAATTTAGTGACAAAATGGGCATTTTGAATTTGGAAAAAAATGCCTGGTTGTGGCTTTAATAAACGGTGCTACTTGAATATAATATACAACACACTCCTGCTAAACTCAACCAAAGCTTAAAACTAAGTTTGCAGTATTCGTGTTTAATTTCTCTGCATTTCTTGTTATTATACGACCAAGCAAGTGCAAATTCATGAATATATTTCCCCAGAAAGTCTCACCATGTCCCTTTGAGTCTGCTTACCAACAGTAATACTAAAACTACACGTGTCCTTGTTTCCTGCATCGTCGTAGCCGTGCATGATACGCTATGAGCCCCAGCGGAAAATGTAGACCCCGATATGGGGTCACAAACCGTGTGAGGTGAAGTATCAATTGTGTCAGTAGCTGTAGGCGAAGACCAAGACGCAATTTCCATCGAAACGGTCATGTCTGATGGACATGTTATCGAGGGGTTTTCCTGATCTATGGAAGCATTAAAAGAATTTCGTTAATTATGGTTTAACTGCCTGGCCTTTATAAAATGGATGGTGATTATTACAGCTCTTTTGTGTATAGGGGGTGCACGTGAACCCAACATTTTTTTTCGTACGCCATTTTTAACGGTACATTGCTTTTGCCAAAAATTTTAGGTAATTGCCTAAATATCAGTTGCGCATGTTTTGGTGAGAAAAAGATTCAAATCGGCCATGCCATTATTAGCATAATTAAGCATTTGGGGGCGCTATTCAAAATTTGTTTTGCCCCTTAAATCATACTGGAGTAACTTTTTTTAATTTTTATTTCAGCATTGTAAGTGTATTTATGTTCTCCCATTATGAGCCAAATTTTAAAAAAAAAAAAAAACCTTTGGGAAAGTGGTTTTTTTTTTTCATTTTTCGGCGGGGGAATTGGGTGCGCGTTCCAAAAATCGGTTTTTGAATCGGTACAACCGATTTTCATTTTTTTCCTGTTATGTGGTCGAGATGATGTACCCCATCAATGACCAGAGTTTTGGTAAAAAATTTCACCGGCAAAATGGTTTTCATGGGGGGTCCAGGGATTTTGTAGAAAGTGATGAGTGCGTATAGGAAAGAAAAATATCCAAACGCACCAAAATAATTATATATTGCCATCCCCTCATGCAAGAATGACATTCTTGAACATGAACCTCAGATAACCTTGGGGGTGGACCTTGGTCTATGAAGCCTCGGGACAACGACCACATATAAGAACCCCCCTAATTGCACCTTAACCCACGCGTGGTTTAAATCGGACTTCACAAAAACGATTTCGAAGGAGACCTGAAAAAGGAAAACTTAACCAAACCTAACCGAACTGTAACTTGCACTCTGGGACTGAAACCCATGAACATGTGGTCAAAGACCGTAAATGACCTTTATCGCCTCAATCCTTGACCTCACATAAGACCTAGACCCCTTTTCACAAATGTATAAGCATATCAAATATGACTTTTCCATCCCCTGACGAGAGGAGGTGGATAATAATCACCTCCTTGAAACAATTTTGTAGGATTAAATGGGGTGAAGATGAACGTCACCTAATCCATCTCCATTTAGACTTTACCTTATTGCTCCTTAATCGAAGTCTGCTGCCGAATTAATGTCGCCGGCGACATTAATTAAATAAATCGTTCTGTTTACCCATAAGCGAGCTGATTTGGCTTAAATAATTTCAGGTGAGGGCTAAGTAAGTAAAAAAGTAAATAAAAAGTCTCGTGCCGAGCATGCTCGTGTGCGAGTGGCCCATCTCTCTTTCCTTAGCTTGTGGTCCAGACTCCTCCCGTATTATTTTTTTGCGGGGGAGGTTCGCCACTCCTCCCACACAGCGGCCTTGACTCTTTATCTATGACCTCTGACATCCACTTAAGAACCCCTAATGCAAACCTTACCCAAAGTGGTGTTTAAATCGACTTCAAACGTTCCGAATGAGAACCTGAAAAAGGAAACCTATACCAAAACTTAACGAAACTTGCACTCTGGAACGATGACCCTTAAGATGGCCTTTGACCTTGGGTCCATGAACCTTTGACATAACCCCCCATCCCATTGTCACCTACTCCTGGTCTCGACCGCTTCCGAAGTCCCAACACAGACCATCACAGACCATCAACAGACCAACACAGACCAACACTGATCGCTCAGGAGAGCCTTGCTAAGCCTGTACCACCAACAAAGCCAGTGAAGGTGGAACTTCCGCAAGGCATACTGGGACCATTCAAGAACCTGGGGGATTCAGAATTGGGCTCAACCTCCCGACACCAACCTCCTCAACCTGGACAATTCTTACAAGGCACTGTGTCAACTCTTTATTAATATAGCTAAAGAGCCATCCCACGTGGCTGCCGTCGCCGGTTATATCCCATCCTGGTATGAGGAATGTGACACTCTTTTACAATGATTTCCTGAATTCTGAACTTGGGAAGAAGCTTCTTCCACGCTTCCATCTGACAAACGGCTTGGACAGGAAACGCCTGTGCAGCGCTGGGAGGAGACGGTTCCCAATGAATCGCGCTTCCACACCACTCCAACAGGAAGGCTTGCAAGAATATAAACCGCCTCACCGGGAGAATTTCCAAACCATCGAAATGTCCAGTGACTGGCAACTAAATTGTGAGCAACCCCCGCAAAATGTCGTTTTCAAGAATATTGATAAGGATCACAATCGCTCTGTCAAAAAAGAGTCACAAAAATTCGTGAGACCCCGGAGTGGACGGGGACTTTCCTTCTCACTAATTAGCTTACCTCTGCTACCAGCCAACTAAAGATTGGAAAGGCCCAGGGCCCCTGATAACATACCAGCAGAGTCCTGATGCAATGCGGCCCAAGATGTCTAGATTGGCTCCAGGAGTTCTCACATGTTGCCTTACCAACAGTCCTTGCCAGTATGGAGGAGAAGCTACCTATTCAACGCAATCCCCAAACCCAAACAAGCATGTCTACAACCCTAAGAATATCACTACAATATCACTACTGTGTGTCTCCTTCAACTCCTGAGAGGATGATCCATGGCCCGCTAGAGGCCCGATCGTCGATACCCATCTGCCGGGCGAACAAGAAGGATTTCGACGTGGCCGGAGCACTGTCCATCGATGGTCAGTGTAAACTCCAAAAATGATTTGGGGGAAAGCTGAAAAGCGTTAGTAGTAAGGCCAGGCGATCTGGTGGACCTTACTGCAGCATACGAAACCGTGTGGCACCAGGGTCTGGACGCTGAAGCTTCCAGGACCATCCCGGATCGTCACCTTAATTGTACAATTCATATGTACATGCAGCTTGCAAAAAGCTAGGCTTTATTCTCAAAAACAGTGATGACCTTCAAGGATCTGTTAGGCTATGCTGTTCAACTTGTATATCAGCGTTTACCTCAAACAACTTAGACAATAGTGGCTACGCCGACGATCTGCCCTCCTCCACTCGGACAGCAACTGGACAGAAGTAGAAAAGCACACTTACTACCAGCATGGCCCTACTTGCAGCAATCTCAAGACCTGGAGACTGAAGCTGAGCGAAGCCAAGAACACCGCCACTGCCTTCCATCTAACACCCAAAGAGTCATCGCCAGCTTCAAATTACCCTCAATGGAGCGCCTCTGCATGCATACAATCCTACACCAACCTACTTGGGCATGAAGTGACAGCTGACGGCAGCTTACCTAACGGCAGCACCTCGAGTCCCTATGCGCCAAGGTTATCTTCGAGGGAATAAACCTCCTGTTGCGACTTGCTGGATCTTCATGGGTGCCAGCCCAACGACCCTACGCACCATACTTGGCCTCTGGTCTACAGCCCACTGCTGAATATGTCGCCCCAGCGTGGTGGGGCAACGCTCTCACACAAAGCAGCGGACAAAGTACTCAATGAGACCTTGAGAACCAGCACTGGCTGCCTCCGTCATCTACATCTGATTTTTCCTAACAGTGCTTTCAGGCATTTGCACCTGCGAGCAGTACTTCGGAGAGAACACAAACGCATAAACAGTGAATAAGACCCTGCTGTGAAAAAAGCACCTGCTGCACAACACTGTCAAAGAATCACACCAACTCGGTAGACAGAGACTGCGCTCTCGCAAACCTTTTCTGCCGGACACGCTGCCTAAACTCTCTAGTTCACATTCAACATTAAGAAATGGAATACTGCTGGCTAGACACCCCAGACCAGAATCAACTATCTATTACACCTAAGATAAAGGAAACTACAACCCTGGCAGCAATCTTCCACGCAAGGAATGTGGTCACCTTAAAACCGGATTCGCACAGGAGTCGGTCGCTTCAACAGCAATATGCACGATGGGGGCCTGCCGCCATCGCCAGCCTGCCAAAGTGGTTCTCATCAAAGCGGATCAAGTCTCAATGGTGCACTTACGTTCGTCCACCGGTGGATACAGATCTCTCAAACCCCAACCATCAACTGTGAGTTGGCTCCAACGGTTACAAAGCAACTTAGCTGCTCACTCATACGCAAGAAGAAGAAGAATCATCCACATATTGAAGAATCCTATTGCACCCTAACCCCAAGTATGGTTTTAAATCGGACTTCAATTTTCAAAGCCTCTTTTTATTCCCCTCGCTTTTCAGCCAGGGGGATAAACATAGGGACAACGTCCCAAATAGGTCGTCCGATTATGTGGTCAAAGACCGTAAATGACCTTTAATCACCTCACATAAGACCCTTGTCAAATGGAAAGCATATCCCAAATATGAAACTTGATCCATTTACGCACTAATATGTTGGAATGCTAGAAATTTACCAAAAATTGTATACAACATGCACAAGATATGGGATGACCTAAGTGTCCCCCTGAATGACATTTGACCTTCATGGTTCCCCACACACGACCCTTGTACTCAATGTATAAGCATACTACGTATGAACTTGATCCAGCACTGCATAAAAAAGCTGGACAGATTTCAGCCAAAACTGTACACTAAAAGGTTAACACACATACAAAGAGGAATGGACAGCCTGACACATACACGAATATTATACTGGCTTTATTACTGGCTTTAATACTGTCATAAGGTCTTCATATCGGACGACCTAAAAATTAGAGAATGTACACCCTTCCGATTTTGCTAATACATAAACTAGAGATTTCATCTGCAGGGTATATTTCGTACCAGGACCGCTACATAACAGTTTATGTATCATAACACTGTGGTCGTCAAACCAAACTCCAGTGTATTTTAATAAACACCACCCAAAAAAGTACCTCCCCACACTGAATTTGTATGTCAAGTTCAGCAAACGATTACATTTTTCTTATGGGAATAATTAGAAGCGGTGTCTATTTACGCGTATTTTGACAACATCATTTGTGGCGATCGATGGAGTATTGTTGAAGTGTGCCCCACTTGACGAACCCGCCCCAGTTTAAAAAGATGCAGTAAATCTATTGACAATCATATTGTCACAAATTTGAAATCAGTGCAAACAACAAAAATTGCTTCTTGGACATGGAGTATTCTACTTCTCTTTAGGGCTTACTGCAACAGATTAACTGTTGTGTGAACATAGAGACATTCCGTACTCCCTGGCTGATGCCGGCGATAAAGACATTGTCAAAGTCACAAATGTGATATCGGGATTCAAACACTTAAAGTAAGTTGAGTTTATTAATGTGTGAATCCAACACCCTTTTAGCGAACTCTTGACATTAATCGTAATGCCACTTATTGCCGATCGTCGAAATGGGTATGCGAAGTGGTAGGTCTGCAAAGTCTTTCGTCCCAATGTGTACCAGATGCTGCTGCCCGACTTCAAATGACCGAACCCACCCCAGGATTAACAGTTACAGTAAGGCCGATTGACATCAATGTTACGAATATAATCAGTGCAGTCCTCTTCTTCTCTGCAGACAAATTCTCCTTCTTATAGGGCTAGGGCAACTTTTAAATCCTGTGGGGGGTTCGGTCAAGTGTGCATAACAATACTTCATCAATCACCACCAATGAGGTTGCAAAATACGCGTAAAGAACACCACAGCTTCCAATTATATCCCATAATGAGAATGCGATGTTCGTTTGAAACTCGACAGAAAAATTTCAGGGTGTGGGGAGTAACTTTTTTGTGGGTGTTTATGTCTAGAGAAAACATGAAAAACCATGCTATGTAAGTTTGATGAATCCTGGATTTTCAAAAATCGCAGAACGCATCTCAAGTGAATAATATATTGTGATGTCACTCCCATCAGCGAGCTTTCAGTAAAAAAAAAAAGAGGCGTGGCTTCAAAGACTATGACCCAGAAATCAAGTAACCGGTGGACCCCATCTTACCAAATTGAGGCGCTAGTAACAACAAATGAGGCACTGTAATTTGGCGGTCGAACCACCAAAATGAAAGTTTACTTGTGTATTTTTAAATTTACAGGGATTCAAAAGTAAACATATGAATGTTTTATGGTAACTAGGAGGAATAAAACGTACATTTGAACACACTTACAGATGGAATAGACATGTAAGACCCAACAACCACGTATTGTCTAAATTAGAAAGAGTTAGCTTAGCCCTAAAGAAATGAATGCGAATGATATAATGATTATTTGTATTAAGGTTTGTGCTGAAAACATGTTTTAACTTTATAAAGTTAAGATTTAATAAGAAGCCATATATGTTGCAGCACAACGATTTTATCATATTATTTAACGTGGAGTTTTGGTCGATGACTTTGTCATAATTTTATCTTAATAATCGTCCTGAAAATGTAATTTTATCACCAATAAGTTAATCTTTTATCATTTTCCCGTTTATAATAATTATTATGATAAGTAACCGTACTCATTGTTGACTAAACCTTAGTCTTGTTGGGTAAAAAAATATACTCAGCTGTGTAGGTTGTACTCAACTTTGACTAAGATTTTACTCAACATTAAGATCTGTGACTTTTGAGCTTCGAAGCAATCTTCTACAGACAAATTCGCCAGAATCTGTTAGTGTGTTCGTTCGTTCGTTACGGTAACATGAAAATGATGTTTCCACTGATGCTCAGTTTACAGCTGTCCCCCTGTAATTTATTTCGAATCGGCACAAACCGCTTTATTTTTCGCTGATTATCAAAAATAAAAAAACTAATCGGGTTCTGGACGCTGTTTCGGACCTACCGAGGACAGTCTACATGAATACCCTGGTATTAACCACGTAAGTGCCCATAGTGGAAGAGTGATGGTTCGAGTTAACGGTTGGTGAAAGACAGACAAGCAGAATGAGCAGGCCCGGATTACCGGAATGAGCAGAATGGGCATATTGAGCAGAATCGGCAGAAAATTAGAATGGGCAGAATCGGCACAAAAGACCGAAAAGCAGAATGGACAGAATAGCAAAAAAAAGCAGAAGAGCAAATGGACATGGCAGAATGGCAGAAAGCGAAGGGCATAATCGGCAGAATGGCAAAATATGAAGAATAGCCGAGTAGCATATCAAATCCGGAAAGGGTGGAAACCTTTTGCTTGGGTTCAACAGGATCTTAGACATTTTTAATTTTTTTCCCTTCTAATAGTTGGACCCCTAATGGGGTTACCCCCCCCCCCCCCCACAGAGAGCGTGCATTGCACACGAAAATACTTGACCCCTTTAAACATAGCAACTGGGGTGTTTTAGATTTAGGCGCAATTGCGAGACATTCTTAAACAAACGATAGGCGGTATGGGGCTTTCTTTGGCACCTACATGTTCATAAAAAAGGACCAAAATAAAGTAAAAATTGTATTCAAAATAAAACAAAATTAAAAAAAAAAAACAAACATAATCAACAACATTCCAGTAAAAAAAAACACTGCTGCTGCAACTTGGTAGCAACCCACTGCAATGCAAGTTAAAAGAATTTAACACTTGTTGCAGTACCCCATTGCCTATATCAAGGCAATGCAACACACTGCACTACATTGCAAGTGGCTTGAAGCACTTTTACTGCAATGTTCATCACTTCCGCTGCACTCCTAATCTAATCGTTTTTACTTGCCAGTTCAAAACCCAGGTTACTGCAGGTCATGGGTTTGCATGTACGTTGCAGTAAAATCGGCGTACTGCACCCCACCCATTGGCATCTTGGAGCAGTACAATAAATTGGAATTTGTTGCAGTACGGCATTGCTTTGCAAGTGTTTGCAGTGACGATTTTGGTAGGGTCACTTGTCATACTGCAGTCAAGTATGAACGGACCTTATCCTCCTGCCCTTCAGTGGCGAAAATTTCTTTTTTACATGGGGGGGGGGGGGGGTTGATGGAAATTTTGTTATGAAGTAGGGTTTTTTCAACACGATCAGTTACTAGTACATGCGTGCAAAACGAGCTAAACACTGGTGTGTTAGTTGGTGTAGATATTCATGAGTTAGACTAGAGTAAAAGACGCTTTTACGAATGAGCTGTACAATCCTTGTAATCCTTTGAACCTCTTATAGAGATTTCATGCTAGGCTAATTCCATGCAGTCTTACATGAAGGATGAACCTAAAATTGCCATTTAGAACATAAAATCGTTTTTAAAATTCGCTCAAAGCGCGTGGTTTACCATTTTTAAAACTATTATGGTAAATTATGAGGTTATTTTGGGTTCAAACGGGCGTCGACATTGTGAGTGATCCGTATTGACTATCCCCTCTCATCAAGATGCATGCCCTTTCTGGTTTCACTCTGCTTTTCTGGCTCGTTTCTGATCATTCTGCCCATTCTGGTTGTTGGTAAAGAAAAAAAAAATCCGGCTCGTTTCGCTCATTCTGCCCAATGCTGTTCATTCTGCCCATGCTTTAACTTTTCTAGATTAAAAACTTATATAATTGGATTGCTATTAGGGCCAAATCCAAAGGTTAGAGGTAAATTTAAATCACAAAATCAATTGAAATTCTATGATTAAAAATGTAATAAAAATTAGATTTTGTCCTCCGTAGGAAATTTAGCGAGCATTCTGCGTTCTGCCTTTTCTGTGACACTAACCGCGGTGTGATGAAAACGGCATGAGTCAAGAATTCAACTGTGGAGTGGATAAGTCGGCCATATTGGATAGTGCATAGTAGGTTTCATAGTGATGAAATTAGCAAAAATCACTTAAAAGGGTCCATGTCAGTTTGTGTACGGGGTTCAAATTTTAAACATTGCTCCGATTTGGCATAAAATAATGGTGCAAATTATGGTGGAGCTCATTGGATAAAATTAAGGAATAGTTTTGAGTGTCCCAAATGCTTACTTAAGAAAGTAGGGGGGTAACAGATCAAGCCCATTGATATGCAATGGGACGTGACCTTCTGTGCCCCCATACATCGGAAAATAAGCATTAAGACAGTCAAAACTATTCCGTATTTTAATCATAGACTCACACTAATTTGCACCATTTTTTTATCCAAATCGGAGCATACTTTAAAATTTGACCCCTGTACAAAACTTGGAAATTGACCCTCATCAGTGTATTTTTCTGTTTTGAGCCTATAACTCTGAAACTTTAGGTTGTATGTAGTACAAACTACCTTTCGAATCCTTATGGTTAGACACATAACATGCGTGCTTTTCAACAGATTTGGATCATATTTACAAAATTTGACCCCTGTACAACTTGTTTTGGCCCCCAGTCCTTAAGGCACCACTGACGGCACTTAAGAACACGTTTCAGCGGTTCCGGTCAGTCTGTAACATATTGAAATCACTCAGATACCTTTTGTGACTGAGATGTGATTACAAATGTGTGTAATTGTCGTTCAATTAACTTGAGATGTCCGGTTTTTTTATTAATTATTTCCCAAATTCCGGTTTGGAGAAAATCACGAAAGAAAAGTTGTATTCATCATTGGATCCCAACAGGATCATTGCGGCTCCTCCACTTGAAAACTATTTCTTCTTTGGATTTTAGTCAATGTACAATGATTTTATCGACAAATACACAACAAACGGGGCCAAGTGACTATTGACTTTTAACCCTGAAACTGTATGGCAGACCCATTCAGAATAGGGGCGCTTTTCAAAGATGTACGGACAATTATTGATTCGATTGGACCTTGCTTTGATTCAGGTGTTTTGCGCGTGAATTAATGCATGGACCATTTTTATAATGAATCGTGAAAGCTATACTTTATAGAAGTCCTCCCTGTTGTATTCAATTTGTTACGAACAAAAGATCACATAGCCTCTCCTGTAATGCCACCCATTCAAATTAATCCCGTGTGGAACATTGGATATCTCGTTTGTATTCAAAATCGATGCCAAAAACAAGGGTTCGGATGTGTCTGTTTAACAATGTTGGCTTTATTCATTTAATAACAGTAAAGGTGGCGGACAAGAGGCCTATTGATCGTGAATCATACTCCTCCGACAACGACGACAACTGTCACCTATAAGTTGAGTCACATGGAACCATCCACAAACCGTAATTACTAATGGTACCAACCCTTTATTAGCTCATTTTCACAACGAGGGTGGAAAACTACCCAAATTTCAATAGAGTTGAAGGTTTTTTAAAATGTCTCATTCCTTTGTCATGTAAAAAACGTCTTAGGGGGGGGGTTTTCCAAAGATACCAAACAACTGTCTTTTCGTGATTATTCGAAAGAAAACGTATATTTTTGGAAATAATTAATTTAAAACCGACATCTAAGTAATTGAACCGACAGTAGCTCCAGGGATAACGACGAACGACGAACAACATGAAAATACATAAGATGTACAGTGAAATGGATAGTTTTTTTATTGCTTGTCTTTTCGTGCTGAAACCAATTTTTTAATTCCCCCTTATCGCAAATCATACACATGCTATTCAGTCATCGCAGCTTCGAGACATTCTCGCTTTTTGGATGTTGGTATATATAGTTAAAATGGAGATGGATTAGGTGCCGTTCAGCTTTCACCAATTGTTCCTACAAAAATTGTTTCAAGGAAGTGATTATTATCAGCTCCTCTCGTCAGGGAATTTTGATGATCTCAAAACAAAATATAAAGAAACGGTTCTGTGGTGCGCAAGTGAGATATGCGCCAAGGGTTAGGGTCAGCGTGCGCACCCGGGAGTACAGACCGGGTTCGCGCGCGAACCTAAGTTACGGCAGTTGTAGTTCGGAGCTTAAATTTATTTGCAGGTCTGGCATGCTAGTCAACTCTGATCTCTTGTTTAAAGAGCCATTCTCTGGGTGGCAAGAGGAAGAGCTTCTCCATAAGACACAAGTTACACCGTTTGCTATAACGTTGGAGTACGGTCGGGCATGAGTCAATATCTTCCAGTCGATCGTGAAGTCGATGTTGCTTTCTTTCAGGATCCAAACGCTTTTACGTCTATCGGACATCGGTTTTCTTCTGCAGTTGCAGTGACTTTTCTTCAGGTTTCGGTGCTTGTGTTTTCATTTTTTTTTGTGAGGTTTACAGCTGATTCGAGTTTGCATGCAGCTGTAGACAGCTTTAACGTTTCCTATTGAAACTTCCCTGACTAGAGGAGGTGATAATAATCACAGCCTTAAAACAAGTTGTAGGAATAATTGGTGAGATGAACGTCCCTTAATCCATCTCCATTTTAGAATTACAGTTGCTCCGTAATTTAAGAGGTAGAGCACTTTCTGAATACCATTTTGGTTTATAACATATGTGTGTGTGGG
>JAMKCH010014373.1:0-25712 GCA_023653785.1 Ophioderma brevispina
AGCCTTGAGAAGGTGCACCTTTAACTTTTGCACTCTTTGACAGGGATTAGCTCCTCTTTTGGGCTAGCAGTCACTTTGGTTTGATATTACATGGGTGAGCGGAGCCTTGGGTTCTGTTTTGAAGTGATTTCCTCTCAGCTTTTCTTCATTAATTCATGTAATTTTCGGGAAACTGTTGAGAAAAATGGATCAACATTTACTTATAAGCCTTGGTTTTCTGTTTTCGGTGAAATGACTCTTCAAGGTGTGTTTAGGTTCGGGGCTTGAGACTTGGAGGCCAACATCTCCCCCTCATTCCCTCAACCTAGCAGCTATACTCACCCTTTAACTTTAAAAAGATGTATTTTCTCGATGAAATTTTCATTTGTAGGGCCCTCTATCACTTAACAATAAACACCCCAACAGTGGATTGTTTGCAATTTTATACCACTTGCATAGCTTCCTAACCAGTGACTTATGAGCTATGTACAAAGTGAATCGAATGTAAGGTTTGAAGTAACCTCTATCAAATCAAAAACGCTACCCCCAAGTAAAAGTGTTTTACTTTCAAAATGACGCAAATGAACTTACCCCTTTTTAACCTGAATTTCAATTTTCTGTAATTCAAAGGTAAAAGATTGATTGTGAAGAAAGAATGTGCCATTGAAATGCCATGGGCCCCAAAATAGATGCGGGTATTGATCCATGCATACGTTTTAACCATTTCAATTTTGTGGTTAAAACTAAATCAATTAAATTAAATAATAGCATTGATTGTGCAAGTGTCAGCTTGTTGTGAAGAATGTTTATTTTCATCCTGGGACTTGAAGTCTGTGTCAAGTTGTTTGGATGTGGTGAAGTCAATGCCAAGGGGATTCTGGGATTCCTGAAATAAATGTCGGGTCATTTAGCTTCCAGTTATAAAGCGCTGCAGTGTCATTTTCTAGGACTCTATCACAGATATTTTATGATTCCACAAACCTTTTCATGAAAACTGGGGGCTATAGTCTGGTCTGTATTGGTAAAATGTGTACTAATCAGTTGCTAAAGTGTGTTCAGTAAAATGAAACATACCTTTAATAAGGTAAATTGAGAGAAACACAAAAAGCAAAGTAGGTCATAATGCACCCCTAGGGTAAATATACTATGTTTACGATGTGTATTTTGACAAAACTTGGAGCCTCTCCTCTGATAAATTGTGTAGAATATAAGTGGCTAAAGAATGGAGTCATGTTTTCCACCTTACACTGAACAGGGTATAGAAGTTAAATTAATTTGCATCTACATGACAATAGTTTGTGATTTGAGTGAAAAAATTATGTTAAAATATTAGTGAGTGAGGATTGAACAAATAAATTGAATGTTTGTTTTAATCATAGATAGCTTGTGCATATGTAAAATAGAAATGTGAAATATTGGATAGCCCAAACAATATGCACATTTCCTCTCCTCCCTCTTTCCTCGGAAATATCACCTATTAATATTGTTAAAATGTAAAACCTGGCCACTGAAACTTTCATCATTTGCACTTTCGCGGAGCATGAAATGTCCTAATTTATCCCTGCATCATTTGTTGTCGTGTCACTAGAGCCACAGACATTTTGTTGGGTGCTTAGTGACCATAAATAGGTCGCTCCCAGGTGAAAAAAAAAATCACGAGGAAGAACAAGGGGGGGGGTGGCAGAAAACAACCAGAAAAAATTAATAGTGAGCAAAAAAAAAAAAAAAAAAAATTGAGATTAGACAAAATTTGGACTTAGGAGAATCTCATGGCTAATTAGCACAATGAAACCAATGACACATTATGAATAATTTGCATTAGGCCTATATTTATAATGGCTTCTATCATACCTGGAGTAAGGTTTGCTACTCTTTAATATTAGAGAACTCCTTAGGAAAACCAGTTTTGGTTTCCTCTCGTCATGCCTCATTCGGTAATATTCTATGTAAAATAACTCAAAACACCGATCTGTAGCATAATTTCCCGGAGTGAGTATGGCCTGGCTCTCTGTTGTCAAAGTAAAGGTCTGGTGTTCAACAATGGACAATTTGCATTCATATTTAAAGCAGAACCAAAGCTACTAATTGTACAGCAGGTTAGAACAATTACATTACTCTGAACATGGAATTTTCTGTAGGCCTACATTTTTGCACTTTCATGCTCCAATCAGCTGGCCATGAAAATAAAACACATTCTGTTCTTGTGGTGTATAACTATGTCAAACTAAAATTGCAAATTAAAGAAGATATGGAATAGTTAAAATGCAAAGATGAAATATTAGCATGCAAAATTCCAACTTGTTCATAGTCTAGTCCTTTTTAATTTACAAACTTAAACCAAATGGTATGATTTTATTTGGCTTACGAAGTAAGTCTATAAGAGAGTGCTGGGTGAGAGTCATATTTCATCAACCTTTATTCCCATTACTTCCACAGTATGAAACAAAACAGTTATATGGAGGATTACAAAGGGCTATAGGCCCAAACACTCACCATACCCCCCTGGAATACATTAACAACACAAGAAACAGGGCATATAACTATCAAGAAACGCACAAAGGGGTTACACTTGTAACACTTGTATAACCACTTTCTTGTTAGACTAAAATCATAGTCAATACTCTGGTTCACTGTAGTTGTCTAGCGGTAACTCCTTTGCAATGCATTGTAGTAAGGTCTCTACCAAGAAACAAGGTGAACCATTTTTTGGACATCAATGTCATTATATTAGATTAACAACCCCATGTTGCTTATGTGTAGGGGATGCCTGGATGTTTATGTGTTGGCTAGAGTGACCCTGACACGACTGCAGTCTTTCATATAGCAATGCTGTAGTAATTTACACTAGGTACTCAGGTAGTGCAATAACATGATTTTGTCACACATGAGTATGTACCTCTTAAATTAGAAAGTCTTCTTTTATGACAACTAAAAAATTATTCTTTTTTCCTTGAATGCCACTTCAATTATTTTAAAAACTATATGTGTATGGTCATTTTCGTGTGTGGTGGTGGTGTGTGTTTGCATGTGTGCATGTGCTTGTTGTGGTGGATTGGACATTAAATGTTAATGGTAAAAAGTTGGTACATAAAAAATTAAAATGTTTCAAAATTGTGGGTTAAGCAAACCATTAAATGGTCAGGTTGGGGGGGGAGTTATCACATTGGGAGGAAGTATATTTATGTACACTTATAAGTTCCCCTCATTTTCAGGTCTTTTTCAGGTCCAGTGACCCCCCCCATTTCTAGGGACCATTACCAGAAAGGCCCTACTTTTCATGTCCAAAGCACCATTATACCAAATTTCTTAAAACCCTCAAAAAAGTAGTTGGGATTGAGGGAGATGAGCAGGTTATTTCTAAATTTTCTGACCAAACTGTTCGGAGACCCCAATTTTGGGGCCTCAATCAGTCCCCCCCCCCCCCCCCCCCCGTACAGGTTTTTTATTATAGTCGATTTGCGTTGATACGTTTTGTCCCCTGGAGTTTTGGACCTATTCAATTCAGTGGAGAGGGAAAATTGAAAGAATTCAAAATGCAGTGCCACACCGGATTATTTTGAGGCACTCCGGTCTTATAACCCACTCACCTGCCACTAAATACAAATTTCCTTAATGTAGGAAACGCACCAATAGTGTATTTCAAGCCTTGACATTCCTCACAATAAATGATTAACAGAAGTCCCTGCGCCTCATTGAAATTTTCAACCTCCGCAAAAAGGGTCGGGGTCACCATATCAGAGAATCGTGTTAATTTATAAGAAAAGCCAGAAAGCCAAAATTGAAAAAAAAGACCAAAAGTTGCCGGAGATCCTGTACTGACAAAATTTTAAGGACTTTGGTGTACCGGCTCACGTGAATAATACTGGGTTGACAGGGTGGGAAGTTCCTTTATTGAACTGGTTGATTTGGTGGGAGTTGGTGGCTATGACAGGAAGGGGAGCTCTATGTAAATGCAATTTAGCTTTATAATATAGATCAGGGTTTAACTCTGACATTCTGACCAGATATATCAGGTCAACATAGGATGTATTTTACGTCTACAATTCTGGAGAAATGAAATTTGGGGGGAAGATGTAAATGCGAGAAAATTCATTTTTCTTCAAAGTTGTAATAAGTTTGAGGAAAAAACAGCAGTAATGATACTGGAAAAATTTTCTGTTACTAATCTCCTGGCTTCATGGGCAACACAAGCTTCCTAGTCTCAATGTCATATATATTTACTGTTAATCCAATGAGATACCACGTACTTAAGCAATACATTGTAGCAAAATTAGGTTTTTTTAACCGTATTAGTTAGTTTGTGGTTGTGCTGAACCTTGGTTTGAGATACTGGAAATCAGTGGTTGACAAGGACAACAAAGTCAGTATTCCATGGTGTTGATGGAGGTGAGGGTGATGGGTGGGGTAGTCAGGTAATTAATGAATACAGATCCCAAGGGGTGTAGGGATGGTTGGTTGGAGCCAGTGGTTGATGGAATCGTGGCGTCAGCAGGGGATTCAAGTTTGTTGACAAAAGTAGGCCAAATGCATTTAAATTTGGAAGCCATTTACTTGCATTTTGTTGTTTTTCTTTTATTTACTGAGGAGATTTGCATGTTAGACAACCAAAAACCGATGATAGAAGGTTTCAATTTTATAAGATATCCAAGTGATCAAAAAATCAATATTTTTGTTTTATAAACTAATAATTGACAATCAACGTATGATTTGCAACTGTCTTGGATTGCCATTTAAGCCAAATTTGAGCAATTTATGGGAAGCCCTTTGCAATTTTTTTTTTAAATTAAAAATAAAAAGTGGCATTTTAGAATGTAGTTTTTTGGACTTATATGGGCAAAACTTGATTTTTTGTTTTAGGCCTTTAACAATGGAACAAAAAAAAATTTCACTGGTATAGCCTATAATCCCAAACATCCTTTTGGAAAAAGACTACATTAACCTGAGATCACTGGCAAAAAAAGGTGGTCCCAGCGTTATTTCTTGTTAGATCTAGGGGCAATTTCCCCCCAAAAACAAAACGGTCCGCTCCGTGATTTTTGAAAAGTGGAAAGAATGCGTAAGGGAGGTAGGATATGGGAAATTGTACTTAATTGGTTTGTTTCACCTCATTGCACAACTCACGCCACACCTCTGGAGTAAGGCCACAGGCTCCTTGATGCTCTCGTTGTTGTTTCACTCAGCACACCCCAGCAGAGACCAACTCGCCTTCCAAATAAATTGTTTAAAAATCTAGCAAACAAACGTACATGAGTTAATAAAACATGTAGAATGAGCCGGCGCGGTGGCGGCCAAGCCTCATTCATCATTTAGCAACTCACCAAAAAATATCAAAAGAAATTACAGCAGAAACGGAGTGCAAACACCACAAACCAAATTTGGGTGCTTTGATGTGGGGAGGTCATGGGTGTCCCATGGACTCACATACGACCTCGTCCTCGTTCGTTATTCTCAAATAAAATCAGACAAGAACCCTTCAGTGAGTTGATTCGTCAACTCAACGGTTTTGGCATAAGAAAATATTCCTTGACAAAATATACAAAATTCAGAATTTTTCGTCAAGATTTTGCTTTTACGTGTTTAAACCAATTGCGACGTCTGAAATTGGGGTTTTGCCGACATCCCTGATAATGAGCAGGGGCTACTTGGGTATTGGCATTGGTTTACTCATGGGAACACCCCTGGTCAAAAATGTAGAGGACTGAACTGCCCACCACTATTCACCTTTTGTGAATGGGTCAAGAAAAAAAACTTGAGTGTTGTGTCAGAAAAGGAAATCCCGCTTTAACATTTCATAAAAAGTAGTTACTATCCTGGCCATATTGTCACACGTTTATAGCCCCTAATGGTTTGATTTGGACAGGGAATGGCGAAGGAAATGGTCCAAAGCAAGAGACGAACAAATCAAGCTAGATGTGTAAACCAATAATGATCTTGAAATATTCCCCCGAGTTTTGGGTACGTTGATGAGGGCTGCACTCTGCTCCAGACAACCGATACCAATAATGGGATAAGAAGTACAAGAAAAGGGGACAAGGGTCATGGAGAAGAGAAAAGTGAGGAGATTTTGAGGCATTTACAAGTAGAGCTGGAAATGCCATTATCAATGTTGGGCCTGTGGTGGTGGTCATATTTTGAAATATTCCCATTTGTAGAGCATCCTGCGGTCCTAATTTGAGCATGGGCAATGGTTTATGACAGGAGTGTTTGAATCAAATCAACTCAGTCTCATGAGCTTTGAATTATCTATGTCTTTTTAGTCTCTCTCAGTGGATGAGAGAATCTAAAAATCAATTCAATTTAAAGATTCTCAATTAAAAATATATTCGCATAATTAGTTTTTGGCAATAGCTTTAATTCCATTTCACCCTGTATGATTATATGGGGCATGTGTACTTTATGTAAAAGAAAATATCATATTTCTTGCCACATAATCGTAAGATGATAACAAATTTGGAATTAAAATTAAAATTAATCATAGAGTTTTTTTTTACTTTTTTTAAAAAATAAACACTACACACACAAACAAAAAAAAAAAAACCAGAAGATGACATTTCACATGATCATTGTTATCCTGATTTGTATTGATCATCTGATGATCAATTAAAGGTCATGGACCAATTGCTAAGAACACATTTTTACATAAGTGGTCAGTATGGGTCTGAAGAATGCTTATTTTTCTTGTTTTTACCCTGTTAAATTAGGCTAAAAAAGTTGGGTACCCCATTTTGGCCCAACGATTATAATTTTGCTAGTGTTTATGGAGCTTACAAGTATGTTTTTTAGCTCTTCACATCAAAATGTGAAACCCCTGTGCAAAACGTATTTGGGTCAAAATCATTTAATTTAAGAGAAAACTGCATATAATTAAATTGATCAATCCCCTTTAACTGCCATTTCATTTTATTAGCACCCTACCCGGGGAATTAGTATGTTGTGATAGCTAGCCCTTTCACCATGTTTGCCTTCAGAAATAATTGGCAGTACGTTAGTAAAGTGTAAAAGCATTCTGGCTACACCGAATGCTCCTATCATTCGGTACAGAGCAGTTTAAATGCATGTGCTTAACCTTAAAAGAGCATACAAAAAAAAATTTAAAACCAAGAAAGACATGAAGAGTCAAAAAGTCAGAGAATTTTAATCACAAGTTTATGATCACCAATTTCATCTCATGAATATTACCAGCACAAGTCACTAATGAGATGATTATAATCAACGGCCATCTTAGGTAAACACGCGAGGCTATGAATAATTCTTAAGCTGGTCAAGGAAGAAGCCTTTGGCGGACCAGTAAAACTGCCCCAAAACTTTATGCGTCCATTGAACGCTAAACACTTGGTCAACTTACAGTGGCGGTTAAATAAAATCAAAGCTAAAATCGGTTTGAACAGCCCCCTCAGGTGTCCCTGAGTGATATTTATCCATGTTATTTGTTGTCGTTGTCCTCCGATTCCAAGTATTTGGTTGGGTCCGAAGTAGACTCTTTTAGTCGGAATCTTTGGTTGGACTCCAGCTCATCCATCAGCTGGACCAGATGTATGACTTTTGACTGAGGGATCACTAGGCGGGATTATTCTAGTTAATCTATGTTTTTAATAATAGTACAGAGGGTTGTAAGACAATATTGGAAAGTGTTTCAGTAATGAAAATGTGCTAATCAGATTATAGTATTTCCCATTATAGGCCGGCCAAGTTCAATTTTTTTCTAATTGAAAAGGTTTTAACCTAGGGCTAAACTATTGAATGAAATATTGCTTATCATATTAGGTAGAGTCAATGTTTTTAAAAGGTCTACTTTGTTATTTACAATTGAAAGTTTAGACCATGAAGCAAACAAAATCAGCTTCACAGTTTATTATACCATAAATAACAAATAAACATCCACCCTAAACAAAGTAAACCTCACCTGAAACTTTAATCACTAGTCCATTTTACCTTAAATTTTATCACTAAGAAACCTACCATAATACTTGATCTTGATGAACCTATATTTTCTTATTATGCAAAGAATTGATGTGATCTGGTGCAGTTTTGCTGTTATGTTTTATCAGAAATGGCAAACATCACAATTAATAAACTTTCGGAATAACCAAACTGAATGAGAAATTCAAGGTGTTGTGGTTTTCATAAAAGAGACAAAATACAAATGGAACAGAAACATGAGGGTGCAGGAAAATAGGCAATTATTCCTAAGGTCAAAACCAGTGATTCACTCAGGTTTTCCATTTTTGAGCCATGGTTGTGCATTAAAATGGTAATACAAACAAATTTTTCTTTATTGTGAGGTGTTAATTGACAGACAAGGTGAATACAAGGAACTTGTCCCGAACCACGATACACTTAGGTAATACACACCCGTGTTCACCGAATGGGCCGAGATAGGAAATCGTTTTCTCTTTCCTTAAAAAAAGAAAAAAAGTTGTGAATATTTCATTATCGCCAGCTGTAGATGGAGGACACTCTA
The DNA here is from genome assembly GCA_023653785.1 of Ophioderma brevispina. NCBI lineage: Eukaryota > Metazoa > Echinodermata > Ophiuroidea > Amphilepidida > Ophiodermatidae > Ophioderma > Ophioderma brevispina. The sequence continues at coordinate 8,441 of JAMKCH010014373.1, forward strand.
CCAATTTGAACCGCGAGACCCGGACCACGACTGGAATCCCGAAACGGCTAATGTAAGCAAAGGAAATAATTAAACCACATTAAATGGTCTTTTAAATGTGTACATTTTTTATATTCTATTGTGCATATATTTAAGGGGCCATGACTGACAAATTGGCGGGGAGTGGAGTTCAAAAAACTTGAGAGTGACCAAGTCTCACTTAGGACTAGTCCCTTGTTGCCATTAGTGTTGGAGGCCGATTGTCGGCAGACTCGTGCCTGGCTGGCCGTCAAGATGGCCGTCGATGTGAATCTGTGGTGTCTTTAATTTGGACAGTATTGATCGTCAGGATTAGCTGATAAGCAATGGCTAATGGATTCTTAATGTGATTTGTTGTTTTGCCCTCCTAAATTGAAGTTCCACAATTTAATTTAAGATGGCTGTATTGATCAAAATCGCAAGTGTATTAAGGATAAATTCCTTTGAAGGGGATGTATGTGTGGAAAAATAAATTACTGTACTGACCCGTGCCTAATGAAAGCCCCATCTTCACTTTTAGTAAAAAGTTAGAAGATTACTAATGTATGTTTCATTTACTGAAAGGAAAAAAAATGTGTTTTATTGATAAGAAATAACGTATGGTCTATATATCATTAATGGTATTTTACAATAAAAAAGGCTACTGTAAGAAATTTGATAAGAATTTGAGGAGTGAATCGGGGTTCATCCAAAATGATTGACTTTGGTTGGCACCCTGGACAGTGTACGAGGGAGGGCCAACTACTGTTTTTACCAGTTTTTGTGCATTGTTGTTCTTTGGAAATGATGACTTTGTCATGATTTGAAAGAAACATTCAAGACCACTTTCACACACTGGAAGAATATGAACCTAAAATAAATGAATCTTGATGTGATTAATTGTTAAAAGCCAAAAGGATTCTTTCTATCTCCTTCCCTCCCCCACCTACCCTTCTACCATTTCTTCCCATACCCCAACACTGCACAATCCTATATCGGCCTGCTTTGTGTTAGCCCATTGACTCCTAATTGCGTTCGCAGCATAGAGTAATCTCACCAACCGAGGGCAGCATAACAGTTTTTGCTTCAGTGGGAATGTAAAAGTGCCAATGGAGCTTGTTTAAAATAAAAAAATACTTGGTTTGCTGATTTACAGTACCTTCTGTTTGGAGTTCAATACTATTGTATGGGAATGGATTAGTTTCTTAAGGGATTAAGCAGCGATCAACGACTAGAAATTGAAAAAAAACAATGTGGAAATATGCAATGTTTTTAACTTACACAATCAGAGATGAGTTTGTACGCTCCATATAACGCTTTAATTTAGAAAAAACACCAAATATTGAAAAAATGGAAGTTATTTGAGGAAATTTGTCATATCTTCTCCTGCAAAATAGACAAACAGTACGGCGTCATCAAAATCTATCTTCACAACAACTGATTCTGGTTTACACCACAGTACAGAATAAACAAAGTAATCAATCATGTTTGTGTTTGTGTTCAAACTAATATTGATCATGGTGCACAATATCAAGCTGAAAATCTGTGATATTCACCGGGAAAGGCTTTTTTTGATCTCATGTCGGAATTATTGTCTACGCACGTATAGAAATTACAGAATCAGATAAAAATTACTGTCTTGTCTTTAATTATATGGATTTCAAGCCACCACTTGTCGGTATGTTCACATATCCATGCCATAACAAAAATATAACAATATGAATTTTGATGAGTTTTTCGATGCTGCAGATTGCAAACTCTGCTAATCCCTTAAGGGGGATGGCCTAATTTTAAGTGTAATGCAGTTTTCATTTTAATATAATGGCCTTTATTCCAAAACCCCACTTGAAGTTTTTCACGCTGATATCCATTTTGAATGTAAGAGCTGAAGACATGATTTTGTAAGCCCATAGAGTACTGTAAAAATTAATATTGGTCAACCAAAATGGAGAACATTTTTGCTCATAACTTCCAAACTAAACAGCCTTAAAATCCTAAGATTTACAGGTTTGAATTAGAAAGAATAGTAGCTTTTTTCTGATCCCAACATTTTGACCACTTCAGTAAATCTGTGGTTTCTGGGGACCGAGGCTATTAGCGATCAGGCCATGGCCCTTTTTAAAAATGAAAATTAATGCTAATTCCAAATCAGAGGTTAATCAGATTTCCCGAAGTCAACATTTAAGTACCGGGACCTATAATGAACATGCACTCAATTTAGCTCCGTAGAGCTAACACCGAGGGTACTTTCCACATCAGTTAAACATACACACCTCTTGTCAACAAAGAACACTGAAACCCAATTGGGCAAATATTCACTGCCCTCCGCATGAGTAAACTTGGACCTTGCATCTTACCCCTTCCCCTTGTGCAAGAGGACTCTGAACACAGAGAAAATAGGTTTTGTAAGTCCAAGAGGTCTAGCTAGACAAACATTTGTAATTGCTTACACTTAATGTCGTTCTGATTTTAACATATTTAACCTCTGTGAGAGAGTGTGTTTATTCTAAGCTGCCTTTGTTTACTTTGTTCAGTAGAGAGTATTTTGTTACAGTCAGCAATGTGTCTGTTTTATTTTATAATACTTGTTTTGGAGTGGTTGATGGATCAAATGAAATAAAACTTTATTGGGAAAGTTCCAAAGAAACTTCATTAAGAGAAAAAATAGCCCTCTTCAATGTGTACCCCCCCCCCAGCAACTCCTCAACTTTCATAGAGGCATTTCTGATTGTGTGGCCAATTACATTATATATTCATTTTCAATCCAATCAAAATGCAGCTTCCATATTTAAGCATATTTCTGTCTTCAGATACTGCCATCTTCCCCATGTTTCGGATTGGCTTAAAAAAATACTTAAAGTGGCCACGAGAGGATTCTAAGTCCACCCATATTTTTCTTTGGCTTTCATATAGATAGACACTCAATAGATTCCATACTTTTTATTGGCACAGAAATAGCTTCAAATGAAAACAAAGGTGATTTTAATATAATATGCCTATATTTCAATAGAAAACATTGGGGGGCGCTGAATTTCCATTTAACTCCCAAGGACATTAAAATTTCACAATTTTGTACCAAAGAACCTGTCTTTTCTCAGCTTATCCTTCAGATGGGGGGGGAAAAATACTTTTATGTGGAAGCTTTACATCAGGACAACAATTAAGAATTTTTCCACTTTTTTTTTGGGCATCTGTTTTTATTGAAATCTCTCGTTGCACCTTTAAGTCTTCCATTGTGACCTCAACAAGTCGTATTCATTGTTTTACACACGGAAGCTCACAAGATTCCAATAAGAATTAAAGAGAAAATAAATGGAATTGGTTATTCCCTCCTTTACGGTAATATTGTAGTAATTATATTATATGTAGTTTTAGGCTTTAGTGTTGACTTCCTTTCACCACTCAAGAGAGCCTGCTCATCAACACCATCAAAATGCCACTCTTTGACCAAGCTCCTCATAATGGCAGCCTACAGGGCCTATTTCCTCTCTATATAGTCTTCTACTCATCTCATTTCAATCCTTTTTTAATGGAGCGTTGAACAAACACGTGCGTACTCTGGTCTTCCCCTCTTTGACCGAGGATGTTTGTTTTGATCACTCAAGGGGGCAGAGCCTGGCTGACCCCTTGAGTCGCCCAGAGCTGGATCAGATCTTCAGGGGGAAGTGTGGCTCCGTAAAGACACTTTGAGGCAATTTTGAGAATGCAAAATGTCAAAGTTTTATTGATGCTGGGGTTTTTTTTAGCCTGTAGGGGGAAGATGTAGGCTAGATGGCGAGCGGAAGGCAGATGGGGGGGCTTGTTGACCTGTAATAGGTCGAGAATGGTGGGGGATTATGTAATGGCTTTTAGCTCTGTTTGAGTAAAGAGTTTGCCAGCCTCTCCTTCGTCAAAATGTTTAGGGCAAGTGGGATCTAAAGTTCAAGATCAAAGTTTAGTGTTACAATTTTTGGGAGGAACCTTTCAGAAGTGCATTTTTGGCGTGAACTCTTGGAGCCTTATCTGTTAAAACTGCCAGATCTTGCATTGTCTTGGGTACAAACTTCCGCAGAGATGTAGTCAACTATTAACCTTACGCTACTTTTAAACTTCTAAATGCCTAAAATGTGTTGCGCTCAGTCAAGTTAATCATTCCAATCGATAGAGTTGCCGTTCTCTGTGTCAATGTCACAACATGTAGATGCCAGCTGAGGCTGTTTTGAAGTTGGATCTCGGCCTTCGGGACAAACTTGTCGTCTTTATTATCACCTTGGTGCAAATGATGTTTCGAGAAAGTTGCGTTTGGGTTGTCAGGTAAATTGGACTTTTGTCTATGAGCTGTGACGGGCTGGTATAAGCGAAGATATCCCAAATCAGGTGTGTGATGTTGTGTAAAAGGACGAGTTGTTTGTGGCAAGGTGAAGTAAAGTGTGGACTGCGTTGTAGTGATTTTGTGATTTTGGGTTCATTAAATTAACAAACTGAAAGAGTTATGGTGTCCTTTTTTTCTTCACTGAAGTAAAATTTTACTCACATGCCAGAAAAAAATACAACTGTATTTTTTAATTAGAATCGTATTTAAGTTTTTGAAGAAGAGTAACATCCCAAACCTAAGTGGCACCAAGAATTAAAACCAATACATGTATTTTGACTATGTGTTGGAAAATGAGCCAAAACCTTATTTGCATGTTTTGGACATACTTCACAGGCCTGGCATGGCATTCTAAGTATTTAAAATCTTGAGTATGGGTTTTATTTAATGGTCTTATTTTGCTCTTTTAAATTAGTTTAATTAAATTAATAATAGGAATCATGTTTGTAAAAGAATTAGGATGCTTATTGCTTAGACTGAAATTAGACTTTGTTCAAGTCTTGTGGCTTGATTGTTGTACTATACAAAATTACCATAAAATGCTGTTTTGTGAGACCTTTTTTGAAAAAAATATCAAATAATTTACCCAGTCAGGATCACCATAAGAATAAGGAAGGAACTAAGTTTCATGTGCAAAAGTGAATATATTCCTTATTATAAGAATTAGTGCTGTCATTTTGGAAGATGAAGAAACAATAAAATACAAGACTTACAGGCTAGTTTTAGAGAATAATAGTATTATTCTACAACTGCTATACGCATTGGCTTAGGAAGATTTTCAGGATTGGGGTGGGGGCCCACCGCAAGGCCCCCGAGTGGCAGTGTGGCACCGCAATGGACCAGCAAAGGGTGGGGGGATTTCCCCAATTTTTTTTCTTCCCCCAGCCCAGAAAAAAAGACGCTATTTGGGGCAAAAAGCAAGCGATTGGGCAAAAATCACCAAATTTGGGAAATCGTGATATATGACCAAATTTGTTTAAACTCTCAACTTATTTTGAACTTTTCTTTCACCCCCAGAATTTTCACTTTGCCCCCCCAGAATTCATTTTTCCCAGAAAAGAGAAGTCTGGTGCTGCCAGTTGGGATAGGGAAGCTTTGAATTTGATGTTTTTGGTTAACAAGTGATAAAATTATTGGGGGCTCAAGGGTATTGGCCCCCCCCCCCACCAAAATTATTGGGGGTGGGCCCAGCCCCCAAGAAGCCCCCCCCCCCTATCCCTAAGCTATGTACGTGGATCACAAGAGAAAGAACTGAGAATGGAAATGGGATATAAAGACGCCCTTTTAACATCACTGCACAATGAACAAAAACCAAGACATTTTAAAACAAAATTTATGTTCCATGTAGACCACCAATACTAGTTACCATGACTACTCTACCCAGTAGAGACAGAACTGGGATGAAAATCAACAACATGGTCAGACCAGGGCTAGACAATCTGGGCCATGTTTTGTGTATACTGCTGCCGGGATTGTTGTCACCACCACCATTCTTGACAATGTTGTAAAGAAGACATTATTCCGGTCCACACGGAGGCTAAACGTCTCCGGATTTTCAAAACTCTGGAGTGTCGATCGGGGTTTTTGGCCGTGTGGACGCATTCCGGAGGTTTAAACTCCGGAGTTTTAATTAATCGAGTTCTAGCGGGGGGTTTAATCCCCCTAAAAAACTAGGGGGTGAAACTCATACTCCAATAATGACTCTGGAGTGTTTTTTGGATTGTCGTGCCGTGTGGACACTTCGTTTGGATAGTTAGTCAGGTGACCTCGCAGGTCATCTTTTTTAAAACAATGCCTGTGTTTGCATATCATGCGCGAAAGTGCACGGCTTCCGTTATTGTGACTTCCGGTCTACACTCCGATAGGAGAAGCGGAGGAGAATGTGCCAGGGATGATTTAAGATTTTTCACACCATCGTGTGGACGTTATTTGGAGTGAAGTAAAAGAATTGGATTTAATTTTCACCGTTTGGAGTTTCAAACCTTTGAAGTTTTGTGACCGTGTGAACAGGCTATTTTGACCAACTTGAAATTCTTGATAGCACAAATCTCTGCCTTAAAAATGCAACATGTGTCCAAGGCCATTGCTAATTAACATTGCACCTATGCATTTGACACATCCCATCCTTTTCCTGTCACTAAGCTTAATGGACAGCTATATTACTGAGAATTTTTTGAATCTTTCTCTCCCACATGTCACGTGTGGGTTTGACAAATTCGAACCTGATGAGGTCATTGACACAACCCCCATTGTCAACATAAACCTATCCCTTGTCTCTTTAAGTCCAAGAAAATTTAGTAATTAAAATAACTACATTTAAAAGATGACATGTTCTAATTTTTTTTTCTCAAATTGAAATTTTGGTACTGGTGATTTCGCTTTTATGACCTAAAGCATTCTTCAAGGTTGTGTAAGATGTATTCGATCTACGGTTTAAAATAATCTTCGTGATAAGACTGGGAGATTCCTGATTTAGCCTGTAAAACTTGATATCTTAGCTTTTTTCAAAACCTAAAAGTGGAAATTGCCCACCACATGTTTGGCATCATAAGGCAAATCAAGTAACATTTTTTTGGTCATGTTTTCTAAAAGAAATTCACATTAATACTTAACAACTTTTGACATAATAACACTTATACCGTAAGTATGATTGCAATGCCTTATGGATTGGTCAAAATCCTTCTCTGGCGATATTCACTGTTCTGTCACATGCATCCATGTATGCAATAACCCCCTAGCGTTCTGAAAAAGACTACAACAACAGCAAAAATGGGTTAAGCTAGGGTTTGTTTTTAAAGAAAGAAATGAAACTTGTCCAAAGTGTAAAGCACTAAGTAAACCTCACCCTAAACTAAATCCCAAATAACCGTCCTTTTACAGCACTAGATATTATGAAGTGTGGCTTTTGCCTGTTGAATGAAATTAATTCATATGGTTGAAATATGGTGTTAACCAATCAACTCAGTCACCTTTCTCTTCATTCCTTCTTCCTTTTCTGATTGTACAATATCTTAAGATTTTTGACGGCTATCTGTGTAATTGCAATGTGTTAGGGATCATATATACAAGAACCCCTATTCCGTCGACTTGATCTATATGGTTACACAATTTACCTGGGCACTGGTAAAGATGCCGCGTGGCATTGCAACCTGAACTAAGTAATGTGGATGGAAGTTCAAAATGTTGTTAGTAATACCAGGAGGCAAGATATAGGGATGAGGCAGCTAATCTCAATGTGCCCTTGGAGGGATGGCAGTCACTTTCTCTGATGGATATTGATTGACAATTTGCAAATTCAAGGTTGAAAATTACATGGTGATTGACATGTGTAGGGGTTTGCCCTTGGCAAATGACATTTAATTGATCAAGAATCGGATGTTCTTTTTTGAAACACTACAAGCCAAAATTTTGTAAAATGGGCATTGCTTGTTTCAGTGATTATCTTTAATTCAGGCACAAAATACACAGTGACCCTTGGCACAAACAACCCCCCCCCCCAAATCTGTCCACACAGCACAACACACTCTGGAGTGTTATCTTATTAGAGTAGTATTTCCAGTTTTTTTTATGGAGATTGAAAAACTCCACTACTCTCGATAACACTGTAAGTGTTAAAAACTCTGAATACATCCACATGCCTCAAAAATAAACGGAGACACTCAGAGTTTTGAAACTCTTGAGTTTCAGCCTCTGTGTGGGCATGAGCAGTAGACCTGAAATGCAAAAGTCCTCTTGTTATTAGTGGTCATGTAAAGACATAGGGGACAGCTTGTGTCTTCAAAGATCTGTTGATAGCTTGACAGATTTCATGGCACACTATTTATACAGGCCTTGGTTTTCCTGAGGTAGTTGGTCTTGTGTGCCACTGTAATACCATAGGTCTAGTAGTTAGCACACCTCACCACAATTTGTCATATTGGGTGGGATCATCAAATGGTCTGTCTGTCTGTCCATCTGTCTGTATACACCTGGTCAAATTTGGTTCATAGATTGGGGCAAAATAGTTTCCTCTGTCCCTGCAGCCAAGATAAATGGGTCCAGTGTAGAAAATGTGGTTATGTCAAAATGTGGTTGGGATCCTGATTGATTATGACATCATTGGCAGGTAATTTTGATGACATTTTGATGCCATCTTAAATATATTAAAATTTCTTTTGTGATTACTGTGAATTGAGTCGTATTAAGAACTCTTGATTGCTAGCTATTTTAAGGGCATATGTTTCTGACCACATTGCTCCTATAAAGAGTCTGGCAAATAGAGGGTTTACTGCAAGAAGGCCCATCTGCAATAGCTGCCATTTGTCAGTTGTGTTCTTATTAAGTGTTGTACTTGCCAAATGTAACACCTGACCGCTCTTGCACTTGGGGACTTTTTACCCTAAACCTTTGAAATTAAAGCAAAAAGGTTTTTATTTAACTTGCCCGACTATTTAAAGGAATGGTGTGGACAGAAACATGTCAAACAAATTGACATTTTTGTATGGATTTAAATCAAATCTTACAATATTTTTGTCTGTTTTCTTTCTTTTCATATTCATGTCATCCTTGTGATGCTTTGACGTCATTCTCCTCTTACAAATACTTCAATAAATAAAAACAGGTAAGTTGATTTGTATATACTAGTATAATATTTCCCCCTCAAGTTCTGCTTTTGGCTTTTATGATCGCTGTCAGGAAAACCCATGAATGAGCGCCCCTGTCACACACAGCAACTGATGGTGAATGTACTACTGCCCTCAATGTTAGTCGGGATGTTAGTCTAGTACAGCCTGAGAGCAAGGAGGACCTTGAGTGTGGATTCAATATCATGGATGTGTGCTAGTCACATGTGGTCGTAGCGCATGTTGTTGTCGTGGTCATGTTTTGTATAATATCTTTCAATTAAACCCTATGAAAGGGTTTCAATTTTGCCATCTTTCTCTGTTAGTTATGTGCTTTTTATTTTTGTATTTTTCTTCCTCTTACTGTTTCTTTTCTTTCAAATTTGTAAGAATTTAAAAATACATATATTTACTTATGCCTCTCAGCTAAGGTCAAATGTCCATCTTATTTAACATGATTATGTGGTAACTTAGCAACTATCAATCTATTTGAGTTAAGTAAGCAAGATGCACTATGCTGTTGCATGAATTCTTTGTATCTCCTTCAGAATCAGGCCAAGGCATGATATGAGTGATTTTGACACACCCCATCTGCCACTGAACAAACCCATACAGGGTCATCTTCAAGTATCTTTCAAAACTTCTGGCTTTAAGTAAATAAACTTAACTAAATTGCATTTGGGATGCCTCTGACCACAGAAGTTCTTGTGAGATGGTAGTTTAGTTAGGTCGCTGACCTTGCCAGTAGGCGTAGTTCATCTCAACCCCCTGAGCAATAGCTGCCTTCTGATGTATGGCATTTCTGATTGCTAAAGAAGAAATAAGAAAGAAAGCACAATAAAGAAAAGAAAGTATAATGGTAAACTAGATATGAGGAACCCTTTTGCCATAAAAGGTATACACTATGGAAAAAAAAAAAAAAAAAAAATCGTCGTTGTGTCGTAATATTCTTATTGTTGTACTACTGTAATAATTATACGACGGTCCCGGTCACACGGTGAGATTATTGTAATCATGTCGTAGACATTTCTGGACACACGAGCACGAGGTCAACAACACGGTTCATTGCATAAGCATGGTAGTAAACTACGAAATGCGGTCACACGGCGATTTTGCCCAGTAAATTACGACAGTACCATGGTAGAAAACGGCCCAACGACGGAAATTATCATCGTTAAGTTATTACGACAGTACTATGGTACAACGACGACATGTCGTCTTAAGTTGTGGTCACACGCAGCCTTTATTGTAGTACTACTGTAGTACTATTGTAGTAAACTACGAAAAAAAGCCTTGTGTGACCCCGGTCTTAGTTAGGTCGCTGACCTTGCCAGTAGGCGTAGTTCATCTCAACCCCCTGAGCAATAGCTGCTTCTGATGTATGGCATTTCTGATTGCTAAAGAAGAAATAAGAAAGAAAGCACAATAAAGAAAAGAAAGTATAATGGTAAACTAGATATGAGGAACCCTTTTGCCATAAAAGGTATACACTATGGATATTGAATCTTTGACTTCTTAAAACAGAGCATTTTTAATTAAATCTAGGAAAAATATGATAGGGGTTTCTTCTAGAAGAAAGCATTTTATGCGATTCCAAACTATTGCTAAATATTAATGATTTTTAAATTTGAGATATTGTGTGGAATGTTTCAGCCAAGTGGAATAACATGATTTATTATATTTCGTGGTTTAAGGTTCTGTACTGTGGTGTAAAACCCACCATATTTTGATTCAAGCTTGTACATGGCAAGTTTTGGTCCAAAATGTGAATGTTTCATATTTTAACAATTTTTTACCATTACACATTAAAAAAAAACCAGTTTGCTCACAAATACAAAAGCAAAAATAAAGCCATAATCATAGAAGTTTAAGCTTAATTTTAAGTTCATATATATTTGAAGAAATTAATTAGTTACTAAGAAACAAATAAGTGGAGATCCTCAATATTAATTTATTTAAAGCTTTTGTGCATTGCCTCTATCCTGAGAGCTCAGTTAATATGCCCTGTTGGCTGATGGGGTAATCCTTCTTGGGTGAGAGAGGGTCGAACTTGATCAACTCCACTTTGTCTGAAGTGAACTAGAACTGGTGCCCAGTGAACAAATAAACACACACATAGGCCAGTCTTTAACACAAAAAAATGTGCCCTGTGCTTGTTTATATATTTAGACCCCATCGGTTGGGGTTTTATATCTCGCCCAGGGTAAGGGAAAGTGCAGTACGAGGGGTAGGTTTCATCCAGTACCATATGCATGTGTTGAAGTTGCTTGTAGTAGTGGGAGATCCAGAGCAATTTAGGATGATATTATTTGGTTAAAGTACAACTACAAACAGCTCTCTTTCTTTTGCACTGAGCAAAGTAAGCGGAACAAGTTTATATACACGATTAAGTCCAATTTTCTCAGCTGTAGTATTTAGAAATGCCGAGTATGCCCAGTGAAGCAATTTGCAATAAGAAAAACACTACTCGCATGCCATGATTTCCCGAGAGGGTAGCCAACACTTTTCATCTCGGCATAGAAAATACACAGGTGAGGAGATCGCGCCTTGTCGCGTGCAGGGGTGCCCGAGTTAACTTATCACTTTATTGTAAACCAGGACAAAGATCGTGCAGGTGCCCTGCCATAATTAACCTAAATTTGTTGTGTTACCAAATAGTTGAAATCGCCACTAAACTTATTTCACACTTCACAAAAGCCATGCTCGACCCTAAAATAAGAGACAACTTCCGTCCAGCAGAAAGGCTGACTGAGTGTAACAATGGTCTTCGGACTTAAAATGAATGATGGACTTGACCAGATTGAAAAAAAAGAACAAAGATGGTCGCGTGCGCAAACTCACTTTCCCTCCCTTTAATGTGTCGGGTTTTCTTCCTAATTTAATTGCAATTATCTGTACTTGATGAGCCGTGATGAATAATTGTAAAACAATTTCTAAGGCATCCTTGGAGTTAATAGTCCTAATTTATCTCTCACAAAGGATACGAGAGGAAAAGTTTCCCTTCAAAATGTCCGGCAGATGTATCCACTCGGTTGGAATTTGTGGTTTCCCCCTTTTATTTTAAATTAGCCAGCATTACTCTTTTAATAAAGCAAATTGATTGAGTCATTGTTCAAAAGGAGGTTTTGTGGATGCCTCAAAGTTGTAAGTTTGAAACTTGAGTAAACTTTGACAGGAAAAATGGCCAAATTTGGCCTTAGTAGGAAATGAAATTGGTAAAAATGTCCTTTATTTCTGTATGCTTGAACCTGTATGATTAGTTTAAATTAAGTGTATTTTATGATACCATGGAGGCATTTCTTTTTTCGTTGGAGTGAGTTACCCGGCAGTAATAATATGATTTGTTAAGAAATATATAGGCCTGTTCAATTTTCAAAATAGTAAGAACTGTGACGATTGTTTTCTAATCCGCGGCCAGTGAAATCAACTGAAAACTACAAATTGAATTCATTGGGCAAATAAACAATAATTTCCTTTCAATTTGCTTGTGAAAATGAACCAACTGCAGGCTAAAGTCACACTGGACACATCAACTAACAATCATAAAAAAAGCCTTGTAATATTCTGACCATTTCTGACCCATTTCAACACCAGCTATTTCAGTTTGTTTCTGTCGTCCGTTGTGACAGGTGCCAATCATAAAAATCGCCTGTCAATCAATCATATTACTCTACCACCAGACATTTTTAATCGTACAGAAATGGACTAGTTGTACATCATTTAACACTAATTGTGTTTTGTTCAATTCGTCTAGGTAATTAGCCTAAGGTGTCTAAGGTGTATAAGTATTTTATAAAAATACATAGGACAATTAGGTTTATATCTGTCAATCAGTTTGGAGCTATTTTCAGTTCCATTCTGACCAAAATGACGCGTTAATTTATGCACTAATTATGCTTCAAAGAAGCTGCCAACTTAACTTCCCACCCCGGCCACTCAGTACTATCAAATCTATTTGTTAGCCTAAAGGGGGGTGGTTGCAATTAACAAAAAAAATTACAAATCACTTTTGTGTTATGCAAGTCCAGAATAAAAAATGAACACCTTGTAATGAGCATTGTCCTTACGTCCAGAGAGGTGACTCGAGGGCTAGAGGTGCAGCTGAATTTAAAAGCCCACAAAACTATGCAAAAAATTGACGAAAAGCCAAAAAAAAGGTTATTTTGGATTCAGACCAAGTCCGCCGTGGCATAATCACAGAAGTGTGTCTATCCCAATAAATATTCGCCAAACAAAAGCTGCTCACAACTCAGAAGAATGTGTACACGTAACATTTGAGAACCGGGCTTCCGTGAACATTACGGAAGTAGCATCGTTGACGTTTCCTTACAGAAATGCCTCCAACCAGAGCTGAGTATACAACCCGTAGCACTTGTTCATAGGTACAATTACCAGGCGTTAAGCTCTTCATTATCCCCGCCAAATTTGACATACATATTGTCAAGGACTTCAGAAGAAAATGTTTGAAGCGTCATTCATATGGGGGTTGGGTTTGCCTGGTCTGATGGTTGGTAATTTTTCCCGGGTGTTGGAAGGCAAGTGTCCAAAAACAGAATTTCCTGATGCCTAGAGACTGCTGATAGCTAGATAAATTCATAATGTGTTATTCAGGAAGTAGTTATCTGCCCAAGATATGTTTTTATGAAGTAATTGATAGGAAACAGAGAAGTGCGAGGGTCGTGTGCATGAAATTGACAGTTATGATTTGCTGAGGAATAGGACAAAGGGGCGAGTAAGAATTTTGAGTAAAATGGCTTATGGTTTGGATAAAATTTAGCCACTTCAAATAACTACATGATATGGAGTTTCAGAATGTGTTGAATTAAATTTCAGAATCTTTTATTACAAAATGATCCTAATAAAAAGAGCCACCCTGCAGATAATTTGGGAAGCCACTAACTCTAGCCTAGGCTTGTTTGGACTCATGAATGCATTTGCTGATTCCAATATTACCACGGAAATGCCATTTTTTTTGGGGGAAAATTTTAAAAAATTGTAATTCTGATAGTCAGCAGGAACCAGAGTGTTTTTGAAAGATTTTTTGTAATTAAAATGCACACATTTTCAAGACTCAGTTAAATGCTTTTGATCAGCTAGCTAATGATGGATATGATTTTAAATATGTTTTTTTCTAAATCTGTGGAACTTTACACTTACACTAATTGAGGTAGATGGCCATAACTATAATATGCCCAGGCATCAGCTGAATAAGGTTATAGTTTCCAAAACTAGAAAGTAAACACAGATGGTACCCTGTCTTTCCTAACAATTTGTTTATGCTAAATTGAGGCTTTCTACAATACCTGACCATAACATAATTGGATTTAACCAGGCATATCCCTCAGGAATTCATTAAGGTGTTTAGGACAACCTCCTCATTGAATGGCCTAAACCGGCCATGCAGAACCAAACTGGCAAATATGTGTATTTATTTGGCTATTTCAAGAAATATAGTTTCATTGGATTGTGGGATAACTGTGAAATGATTCACTTTGGGTCAAGGCTGGGCGAGTTGTTCAATCAAGATAGCGGGCTCCTTTTGGAAGATTCTTTCTTGAATGACCAGTTTCCTGTTTGTGTTTTCCTTGACCGCGGTCTGTTGTTTTAGTAAATCACCATGCTCTCCCTATGGCATTCAATTCTGAAGTCCTGGGATAGGATCTTATCTATAAACAGTATAATTATGTATGGACGAAATCCCACTAGCAGAATTCTGCAGACTTTTACGATAGCAACACCCATTCCCGTACCCAGTTAGCTTGAAAATAACTAAAAAACCCCCAAATTGTTCATTGTTTTACTTAGGGAAATCTTTTTGATTTGGGATCTATGTAGTCTGTATCAAATGCAAATTTCCAGTTGATCATACAGATAATGTATACATAAAAATATCTAGTAATGTTTGCTATTCATTAAGATCTGATTCATGTTATTTTGGAAATAAAAGAATAGTAATTTTCCAGGAGTGTATTTTGTATAAATTATGCTTTTACATTTATGTTTAATTTTCATGTATTAAAAAAAATAATTGGAACAAGCTCCATAGTTTCGCATTCAAACTCCACTCTCAGCGCATGTTTTCGATTACCAAAAAAAATTACTTTGTGCACTTGTGCGTAACACATAGAAAACCCTACCTGCACAAAATGGAAGCCACCTGCACACAATTTAACCATTCTTTATTAGCATTTTTAAACTAAACTTACCCATATCCCCCATTTCTGCCTAAAGCTCGCTGCTTCGTCACGGATTCCCAAGATCTTGATCCTCTTATTACCACTTGATTTATAGATTTCAAAATGAGAAGAGCACCAGTTTAGGCTAAATTTTACATGCACGTGTGCAGGCTCGTATTGGAAGTTACCTGCACAAATCAATTCGGCCTGCATATGTTCAGAGCCGTGCCAGTGTAAAAAATCGAACACTGCTCCATGGATCATTTATACCCAATAGAATCAAACCCTTATTATTCAATAAAACGAGGTTGGCATTATTTAAAATTGACTGAATATCATATATCACAGGGAATTACTGATCGAATCTGTGAGACGCATCCCAAGATGTTCAATGTCTTTGGTTGGCAAGGAAGAGTTATAGAGCCCCCTCTATTGACAATATGATGAGTGTCTTACCAGTGTCTGTGCATACCACTCAGTACAGTGGTGGCCTCATTCACATCAATGTGCAGGGAATTCTGTACAAAGCTACTACCTACTGTAGACAATAATATCAACAAAATTATTCACAAGTTCTTCCCCTTACAACACTCGCAATTAACACTTGATGACTCAATTTTCTTAAGGGAGGGAAGGGGGCATCTACCCTCAAGCTTTTGGGAGCAGAATTTCTGAGTTTCTTAATTTCTGAATTCTCACTACTTCAGCTCTATTTACTTTTTATTTGGTGAAAATTCGGACATTCCGTTCCAATGCTACAGTCAATCAAGTGCATTGTACCACGCCAGTAAAATACTATTTCTTATGTTTCTTATTGTTTTTCAGCAGCTATAATTTACTTTTTATCTTATTGTTTTTCAAGCAGTGATATTTAGAAAATGCCAAAAATAAATTAATTTTGGCTACATATGTTGATTATTTCCTGATGTTTTGTATTATAATTTTAGCTAATTAATGTAGATAATAAATTTGACATTTTCAAATCAAAACTGCCAATACATTATAATAAAATTAATTAAGTGTTTCTAGAACAAATTGCCCTATACTTTTTTTGCAATTTGCGGCCAACTGGAAATTTGCCCCAAAAAAGGTGGCCACTTCCAAAATGGTGTATGACCCCAAAAGTGGCACAAATGTAGATTTTATAATGCTCTACAACTTAATGGGCGGGATTTTTGATATTCTGTTTACTTTTGATTTATAAAGCCGTCAAAGTCAAATCCAGGCAAGAAAAATTGAATTTCAAGAAAATGGTTGCCATGGCAAACCACAGGGATTAAAAATTGCAAAATGTATCCGCATTAGGTTGCACGCTTGATCCATGTAACTTACCTGGAGAGCATGACTAATGGTTAAAAAGGGACCATAGCTAGTACTAATTTTTGGGGGCAAAATGTGACAATTGTTTGCTTTACCAAAGCAAAACATTGACCTTTGACCCCAGATCATGTGCATATGAGTATCGAAATGTACAAATAAATATAATTTTCTGAACCACAGTCCTAATGTATGTGTTGTATAGGAGATTTAACAAGTAGTATATGTAATTCCAACATTTTCAACGACATTCTAACTGCTTTTCAAAATACACTCAAAATGAGGGTAGATGCCCCATTAAGAATGATTTGAACCAATTGTATAATAAAGTGTGTCTGTGTACTATTTATACCAGTGTGTGTGTGTTATGTGTGCATGTGTGTGTGGGATGTCTGCAGGTAGTGGTGCATGTGATGTTATGTATTGTGCATGTCTGCATGTTGTGTGTGTACACGCACGCATGTGTGTGTTTCATTAACCAGGTACTTTGAAATGCTAAATCTATTTGTGTGTGTTACGATAGAGGATTAAAGGATTGGGGTACAAAGGGTCATTTGTTAGGTGCTATATGGTAATGATGGCTTACCTGTTTCTTTGAGTTACAGTGATTACAAAAGCTGAAAAAACACAAAATTCTAGTTTAAAAAGATAGTGCTAAAGCTTGACTAATTTTAGTGCAAAAACATAAGCAACCGAAAATCCTCTTATGATTCATTGACTAACTTGTTCGTTTTTGGTGGCATATTGCATTGTATCAAGTATCTCTCCACCACTCTTCTCAGTTTCACAGTATTCAAGAGGCATATACCCTGTCCTGGTTTGTTAGCACC
>JAMKCH010014374.1:0-65125 GCA_023653785.1 Ophioderma brevispina
CAGCAGTATTTCAAAGATATAATCCCCCATTCTTTCAGTTATTGTTTGTAGAAAGTGTCCGTACGGACAGTATTGACTCATAGGTGTTTTGAGTCATCCCACAATGTCCACCAGTTTTGGGAAATTTCAACTCAATAAGGTCATGTGAGCCCACAACATCTTAATTCTTCACACTTAAAAACTCTGCTTTTCACTCATAATTTTTAGCTCACAAAGTGCTAGTACTCTAGGAATTTTAGCATGATTAGAAATGTCTTGTGGTCCTTAAAAAACTTTGGAAACTTTTTTGTCCCTAAGTACTGACATGTGTTTAGTACAACATAGACACATTGCAATGGATCAATGGGATGATTCAAAACCAAACCCTCTGGTATTGACTAAAATATCCGATCTATCCTTATTACGTTGCGTTCAGTCCTATACCAACTTGTAGGTATGTTAGCATAGCTATACTTGTTACAGACAAGCAAAATCTGATTTTTGATAAATCATGATAGTGGCCTTTAATAATGTGTTTGTGTTAATGCAACCATATCATTTTGGATTCGCCAATGGGCAATAGGTTTCACTGAAAATTTTCATCAAGTTCCCTTCATTTGTTAAAGGGGCTGGGCGACTAGATCGCCAGCCTACAAATCTTTTCGTGTTTTGGTACAGTAGAGTGTAAGTAACATTCATAGATAAAGGACACTTTGCATGTTATGGTCAGAAATATGGGAAAATATACCACTGGTACTGCAAGTGGGTGATAATTAACAAATTGCAAAAACATGTCATTGGTATTTCATCAAAGATAACCACAGGACTTGAACTAATTTTACATACTACACACTGTGGAATTTGTCCAATAAACTTTCTCAAACAAAACTGTCAAGCCTGAAACGTAATAAAATTAAAATAGTGATTATAAAGGTCTTTAAGAATTGTGGAGGGTATTTTCAGAAAGGACCAAGGGACCCAGGAACGGGGCATGCCAGCCAAATTTTGAGAGAGAAAATTGGAAATCACTCTGGTAGGCAACACTGATTAATATTCAGGTATTCCGCCCTACCAACTTTGGGTAGGCTTTTTATGGCTGAAATAATATCACCAAGTGTTGTGCAATCTAGCCATACATATGGTTGGATGGCTAATTTAGGATTGCAATCTAGCCATATGGCTATATTCTAGATTTAAGTGATGCAGTCTAGCCATATCAGTATGGTTAATGGCAAATTTAGCATTGTCAATCTAGCCATTCAGTATGGCTACAGTCTGATTAATCATTTGTTGACAGAATCGAACACACGCGAGTGTGGACTCGTGGCCCGGAGGACATCTCACCTTGTTTATATTATATAGTGCAAATAGATACTTATTAGCATATTTTAACGGCAACATCTTATCAGGGGGTCGATAACTCATTAACCCGCTTCTTTCAACCAAGTTACATCATTGTCGCCCTTAACGGAACTCCAGATAAATCGATACAACCATGGGTTAACATTTTTTCACGAACGGACGGACGAACGGATGGACAAACGGACGCTGCTCATTTCATAGTCCCCCGTTCCGAACTCGTTCGCGGGACAAAAATTAAGAGTAATTATTTGCACAGAGATAGCATTTCACCATTTAAAAAAAATGACACTTCCCGTGTCAAACCACAGCTTACCTTTTTGTTACCCTCCTGTTATGCAAAGTCACATTAGCTTCAAGAGTATATTGTATGAGCCAAAATACATATGAACTAAATGATTAAGAAGTACCATGTTACAATAATTATTAATTCACAGCAGAATTTCTTGGTTCTTTATTGCTCACACCTGATTGTACGGTTCAACCCCAAATCATACTTTTTCTCCCCAAGCTACAAAATTGTATTAATCTACCTTTTTGTTCTTGAACACATAAATTAATATAATCTTAATTTATATCACAAATTTAGCAGTTATCACACAGTTATTAACCCATAATTTACCAAAATCATTATTTGGTAAAAACAAAGAACAATCAACCCTTTGCATCGCTAAAAGACCAAATTGTATCCAGAAGTGCATACCACTGTTTGATAGACACCCATGACACACAAAGCATACTGCCATAAGGGCTGATTTAAAAATTAAGAGAAATATTATATAGACGTTAGGAGAAACTGGCGAGCATTGAATTCAATAGACAAAAAATACACGGTCTCGAACCTGGTCCTCTCGCTATCTAGAGGTGAGATTTACAACTGGACCAAGAGGACTGTGTTTACGGGGATAACAGAGAAACGAGCGCTTATGTATTTTAGTCTTTATTTCAGATTTTCAAGCCCACCCTTTCTAAATTATTTTAGAAATTATCAAAATCAAGAGAGTAATTATTTGCACAGAGATAGCATTTCACCATTTAAAAAAAATGACCTTCCCGTGTCAAACCAACCAAATAGATCTTTCATACTTTGTACCTAGTGAAGCAAGACAAAGGAAGTTCAAATTCAAGGATGTGTTATTCATCTCAGCAGAATACAACTAAGGTTAAGGTCTTTTGTCAGCTTGTTTTGCTTTCCTTGACTTGCTTCCCACCCACAGTTTTTTTTAAATGTTTTTGCCCACTGCCCCTCTTCTAAAACTTGCTCATTTATTTAGACCAACTAAATTCTTTAGATGAGTTACACAACACTGTATGTGACTTAATAGAAGCTAGCTGTAATGTAACATTTGATGTTAATATTCATAATACAACATTATTTTTAAGTTTAATTTGAAATTTCATGTTCCCTTTTTCCTAACCAATTGTATATGTGTGTGTGTGGGGTGGGGGGGGGGGGCCGCATGTCCCATCTTCTCCTGAAAAAAAAAAGTGTTCCCCTAAAAATTCTCTCATTCTTCCCACATAAATAGTGATTGGTCCTTCAGACAGAAAAAAGAAAAGAAAAGACAGTCCTTCAGACAGAAAAAAGAAAAGACAGTCCTTCAGACAGAAAAAAGAAAAGACAGTCCTTCAGACAGAAAAAAGAAAAGACAGTCCTTCATACAGAAAAAAGAAAAGACAGTCCTTCAGAAAAAAAGGCAAGATCCTCATGCAGACAAAGTATCCCTCTTTTAACCATTTTACTGCCAAATGAAATTGTAACCTTGATATGGTCTGTCTGTTTTCAAAATGAATATCGCTACAGCATTTCCCCGGGGGGGGGGTTATGGGGGGTGGGGGGGTTACACATTGGGATGAAGTATGGGTATGTGCCGCCTATAAGACCCTCATTTTCAGGCTCTTTTCAGTTCCAGAGACCCCCCATTTTAGGACCATTTCAGTTCCAGAGACCCTAATTTTCATGTCCAAAGCCATATTCTACCAAATTTTCTTCAAAAAACCTTAAAAAGTAGTTGAAATTGAGGGAAATTGCAGCTTATTTTCTGAATTTATTGAAAACCTAGTTCCGGAGACCCCATTTTTTGGGTCTCAGGTCAGCTCCGGAGCCTCCATTTTTTAAATTTGGGAGGCACATACCTACCCAAAAAAAGTTGAGAACCCCCCGGCCCCCCCCCCCCACGGCAATTTCTTGCAAATCTTCACCAAGAAAGCTTCGGGTGAGCCAGCTGTGGGCATGGATATACCCCCTTGATGTCTACCATATTTCTAACAATATCTCTGATTGGCTCATCACACGATACAACATATGATATCACCCCAGAGGTACCAATCAAAATACACCATCTACATATCCGTAAGCATTTTAAAATTTATCTCACCATGTTTTTGATTGGCTAATTACATCAAAAAAACCTATGAACCACCAATCAATTCAGCTGGTACTGGTAGTGTCCAAGGGGTTAATGCACTATACTACTCAAGTTGAACACCCCTCTCCCATTGTTATTTTTTTTCTTTCTTCTTATGACCAGTGTCACTCTCTAAATATCTAATCAAAGTATTTTGAAAGAAAAAAGATCCAAATAGTTTTCCTTGAGACGTTTTTTTTTTTTTTTGGGTGGGGGGACTATGGGATTCAAATGCCTCAGCTCATGGGCTTATTGGATTGCATAACAGGTTAAGGTGATCATTAATTGGTTTTTTCCTTCCTTGACTGATAGTCATCAAGGTTAATACGTGCTACTCTCTGCCACTGCACCCTCTTTAAACAAAAACTTTAACAAGTAGTCTTGCAGATGAGTCAAAACATATAAAGAGATACAACAAACCAAACCAGCGATTGTATTTGAAATCTCAAGAAATTTGTGTTCTATTCATCTTATGTTGGCTGATATTCAGAATTAGGTAGTACAGAATCTGTTGTACACATGACTACCAGGATTAAGCATGTGCATGCATGCGGATGTGTGTGTGTACATATTTTTGCATGTGCGTGTCGTAGATATCTAGAGAATACATTTATATATTTTTCACACATTTGTCCAGAGGTCACCCCGGTTATTTTATATTTTTACAGTGTTTCTATTCTTGACCTTCACTAAGCAAGGTTGTCACGTCTCTATTTCAAGTTCAACCTCTCAATGCAACTAGCGATGTGATGTATAGTCCAGACCTTATCCTTCCTCACCGTTCTGTGCTGTATGATATAGCTTTGATCAGAAAAAAAATACCCCACCTCACACCTTAAAGGTGATTTTTCGTGACCCCTATCACCCACCTCGTTTTGTTTTATGGTTAACTAGATATGGTTAAAAGGTATTTCCAAATTCAGTTGATTTGGACGGTGCATTTTGATGATCATGAGCAAAGTTTTATATCATGGTCCCCATAGCCACGTGTTGTACTTTCTGTGTTTACGAACCGAAAATAACAAAATTACAATTTCTCCAATAGATCGAATTTGCCACGTAATAGTAAAGCACACAACTATACTCAGACCAACACACTCGGAAGCCAGCCCCTCATATCCTTTGGGCAAAAACGAACCATAATTATCAACTGGTAAATGCATGGTTGACTCCATTTCTTTCTTTGTCCCGCCGGGAAGGTTACATCGGTCATGTCATCACACAGCCAACGCTAGAGAGTACACGGTCACGAATGGTACACAAACTCAATGTTAAGCACTGCACATGAACTTGTGGAAATTGTCAAGTCCAAAAAAGAAATACACCTGCAAGTCCGTTTTCCTAGCCCCGTTCCTAGCCCGATGCCTAGACATGATGATACAGGTGTGGATGTGATATTATAGCTTTATGTTTATTTAATTTTGAAAATTTTAATAAAATTGCAATAAATTGTCTTTTGTTTATGGACATTACAAAATCATCAAACACCAATGACAAACTGGCAAATACAGGCCAAAATAAAAAAAAATGTGTTGCCTTTGTGGGAAAAAAATTGACAAAAAAAAAAACAAAAGGGTTGTCGGTCCCCGGTAAGAAAATTTTTAATTTTTTAAAAGCACCCAAAAGTGCCAAAACAAAATTGTGCATTTTTCACTCATTCTTAAAAAAAATTTGGATTGCATTCCACCCTAAATTACTTTATTTTACTTTTCTGCACGGGGGTCACATGAGAAATTAGTACAAACAATTTTTACAGGGCTAATATTACAGTCATGCATACCATGGTGGTGCGAGAGGTTTCAACTTCGAGAAAATTTTCAATCTCCAAATGCTTTTCTAATCATTTTATCTCAAAAACTCTTCAGTCATTTTAGGATGATTAAGAATGTCAATGGACATGTCCAGGCAAAAGACTGATAATCCTTTCACAATATAGCAGACACAGGCTAGTCCCTTATATGGGGAACCTATCAACACACAAGACAAATTAGTCACAAAATGAGTGTGTGTACAATGCGTGTTAACTAAACAATCAGTGTTATCCTTTGAAGTAGAGGTGGTAGTAAGAATTATTTCAAATTATGAAAAAAAGGGTGTTTTTTCAAGGCTGATACTTTATAATGTGTTTAAATGATTGGTTCACGCTTTTGGATTGGAGCCAATGCAAGGAGCTCTTATGGAGTAAGGTCAAGCCTGACGAGAGGGCAAGAAGGTAATGACCCCGTAGAATGCGGAAGTGCACCAGGCAACATGCCACACTGGGAAGGTGGTGGCACTCAACACCGGCTTCGAGGTGGATTTGCAAGCAACAGAGGATCCCAGAGTCCAAAGCAACAAGAATCAAGAAACACAACATCCAGCTGACGTGCATAAGATAAACGTGAGCCGGACGAAGCCAGAGCTAATTAAACAGAATAAGACATTGAGACCACTGAAGACAACAGTGCTGAACGGAACACCACAGACAGTTATGGACTGAGGAGACATTCTGATCTGAGGAAAATGGTTGAGTATTAAACTAAAGGGAAACGTTACCTTTCTGGCCAGGAAGAAAACCGGCCAAAAAATAAATTGACCATCCCGGGTGGAATTGTTTGCGGTTTGGGACGAGGGTGAAATGAGCATCTCATAGCATCTTCAACTTGCCTTTGATGTGTTTTTTCGTTAATTTTATTGATAATAAATAGAATTTTCAAACAGGCTGTGAATCAGGCACTTTGACTGGCCATTTTTTTCAGCTGTATTTAACCCAGATTTTTCTTAATTAATGAAGCACTTCTCTCTCTCCCTCTCTAGATTTGTTAATTTATGGATGACACAAGTTCAAACCTAGAATTTGAACAAAATAATTGAAGTTAGTTGGACTAATTTCACACAAAAAACTAAGGTGACTCACGACAGGATTGGGGGGGGGGGGGGGGGGTTGTTTTTGTGTGTCAAAACAAAATTGCAAAAATCGCTGTTCTTTGAGGCATGTACCCCTACACTTGGCCTTGGTTTTGCAGTAATGTGCCCTATAATTCAGCACAGCAGCCTTTACAAGCACGAGTACTGTAAATCTCTTGCAAATAGTATAGCCGATCTCTTTTTGGCATTTACCTATTTTACATTGTTTTTAACCCATAAAAACTCAATTTGGTGTGGATTTGACAACAAAAATCAACTCCCTAAATCAATTTCATATGTGTCTTGCCCAAGAAACTCAGAAAGTTTACTATTTCCAACAAAATGACTTGTTTTGGGCTAATTCGTCAAAGTTAACAGAAGTTTAACATTACAGCCACAGACAACATTGTATTGAAATTGTGGGTGGTAGTGTACATGAAATCCAAACACCCTGCTTTTCCTTTCAAATCGAGACAAACAAAATGGTCAAATTATGCCAGTTAGTAAGGATCCTTTCATTCTGTGCCAAAACATTTGATTACGATTCCACGGAACACAAAAACAGGGAAGGGACATTTAAAAAAAAAAGAAAGCTTACAACCACCCACAATCATTATTAAGCCAATCCAAGGAACTCAACAGTGTGTGACTACCTTGCCCTTTGGATATCCTTCATTTTTGGCAGTGTGTACAATTTTTAGACAAAAATTCTGAAATTGGAGTCTCTCCATTTTCATTCCTTGTTACAACAAATTTGAAAAAATTTAAAAAACTGTGCCACAGGCAAAATGTTGAAATTCAAGGGACTATCTAAAATGCTACCAGCAATGATAAAATTGTAAAATTTGCTTAATCTAAAGTACTTTTTGAGGTTTAGAGTCAAGTATTTTAAATCAGACAGCATTGTTTTGGATAATTATGCAAATTAGCTCATAAAGGAGCTTGTTCGCTGGGTCTTTGGGACCCCCCGATGCGTACCGGAAAAGTATCAATTTTGATATAGCTAAAGGCCGTATTTTCTCATTGCCGTCATGAAATTTCAGCTTTCAAATGTATTTCTTTCTCAAGAGATACATATAAAAACTACGCCGTTTTAAGGTTAACCACAATATTAGCACAGTAAGTGATGGGTGTTGCACTATACTGCATTATCGGATCTAGCATAAAAACCGCAGTTGTTTTCCCATCGTACTTGATGGTCAGTGTGTACACGTGTCAGGTTCCCAGATCTATAGAGAACACGATAGACCAAAATCGGTAACAAGCACCTTTAACTATAAAAGCGTACCAGTGAATAAGTATGGAAACTTTAGATAATTATAAGCTTTCGTTTTGTGGCAGTCCCATTCTAATATATTTATAGTAAAGTAAAAAATCTGTTTGCGGGATACATTAGCATATTCGTTAATTAACACATTTTGCTCAAAAATTAATTAGATCAAGGACCACTTGCCCTCCTAACCATCTACCCATGGCCCGTTTCAATACTAGGGTTGTAGATACAAAACTCCAAGATTATAGTTAATTTCAAAACTTAGAGTGCATTTTGTGATCCTAGCCCCTCATTTTGTGTATGGGTCACTAAATAGTCTTGAGCTAAAGGTTATTACCCAAAACTTAAGTGTGTTCTTCTGATAACTGTGTGTTGATGTTTGAGAACAATATTAGTGTCCACTGATCCATAGGCCACTGTGTTGTGTGTAATTTCTGTCCGTTTACATAGAGAAAATACAAAAATGTGAATTTCTTCCAGAGTATAGTCAAATTTGCACAAAGACTAGGCCAATGGTTCAAATGATATTAAAATCTCGAAATGTGATCACGAAATGCCCCGTTAACCAAATGAAAAGGGCACCACACAAACAAAAATCAGAAAAATAGTGGAATTATACCGGTATCTTCTTGAAATTAAAGGCCATGGACCGGCTGCGTAGAAATTTCTTAATTTCTTACATTGTCGTACCTCAACAGTATCATGATCATATCTTAAACACAGATTTTAAAAGTTATTACAAGGTCTTAACTGCTGGAGTTGGCTTTAACCGGAAGTGAACGTGGAGTGGTCAAAGTAGCAAAGAGCCACACCCCTGAAAAGCATAGTTGTAACAGCTATAACCAAAACAAAACAAACCACTCGATCGATACGATGCCAGTACAGGCCAGGCCATGTAAATTAAAGAAGTTCACGTTTTTGGTTATAGTCGATCTTCTGTGTCTAGCAAATACACTAAAAGATATCTTACCTTTCATTTCCTCTAAGTTAATTTCTCCTCTTTACAGTGGTCACCGTGGAGAAGAGTTTTAGGCCTACCCCGTTTTTCTTATCCACACACAGGTGCAAAGGATTTTGCCAAATGGCAACTAACCGCGGAATTACAAGAAATTTTCGTAAAATGTCCATCTACCATTGTTTGAATACAAATGTAATGTGTAGATGGGTTTGCTAATATCTAATATTAAATTTGTTAATTTTAAAATGAACTTAAGTAGCAAGTATTTAAAAAATATTCCGAAAGCTTATTTTCTAAAAGTGGGCTTAACTTCTTACTAAGTTTTGAATATTACGATGTGGCATTTTAAAAAAATATAGTTGTTGGCGATCCTATCATGCGATTTTCTTTTGTTAGCCATTTTTGACATGAAACCAAGTCAAAGTAGACAAGAGTCACCATATTTTGACAGTATTAATGCTTTCCACGAAGCCACCCTATACACCTACAGAACACAAAAACACAAGACGAACAAAAGGCGCGCACGTCGTCGGGGCAGTACGTGCGTAGGCAGCGTAGGATTTTACCATTACGCAGCACAAGTGGATACGCGCACACTTATAAAAAACTTTTGTCAGTTCAAAGACAGTTTAAAAACTAAGGGAAGGCTACTTTTAGTCACTAAAATGCTACGTTTACGGCACTTCCGGGTCATCGCGGCCAGCGCGATAATCACTTTCATTTTGGAATTTTCCTTCAAAGCTTGTCTGACAACCATGATGGTATGCCCCAATTTATCAAATCTACGTTTTTCAAATATGGACTCATGAATATTGACATTGATACCAATAAATACTGTGAATATAAAATTGGTTTTTGGGAGGTATTAGGGTATTATAAGTATTTTTTATAGCATGTCCTGGACATCAAGATTAGCCAACTATTGGCCAATCCAAATTCACCAAGAGTGGCGGTACAACAGACAAGACCTGATGTTATTGTGACAGTTTCTTACACAATAAGCAGCTACGGCTATACCCAATGAGGAAAGTGTGCGGGGTTGTTAACCTGGATCGATGTAGAGATTATGATGGTTGACAAAGCCATTTGCCTCTGGTTATTGACAATTCTGTGCTACAACTTCACTCCCCAATTTCAATGATTATTTAACCTTGCAAATTATTGAGAACATACAGACAATGTTATGCGTCCGATTGTTATACTGCACCAGCAAACCAACTATACTTTAATACAATACAGATTTTATTCCAAATAATTTACAGAATATTTAAAACTTGTATAATACCACTGCTTTTCAAGTATTAACAAAACTATATTAATCACAATCAACACCTTAGATATTTTATATATTCATTATTTTTTGGATCATTTGTACAAACCATTGATCTACCAACTTAACATCAACATTCATTGCCATAATCCCTTCACACAAATGGATCCCCCCGGTTTTAAACCAAGTGCGAATAAAAAATAAACAAAATTGTTTCTATACCAACCAATGTTGTTTTTTAAACTGTCTGAATAGCACCACATTTTGCCCCGCAGCACCACACGAATAAGTAAAATCACTCAGAACGCCAACCATTTTGATGCTTTAGGGCAGTTTTCCATATTTGCAGAGGCAAGGTGCTCTAAAATGATTTCCAATCACTCTCAGTAAGCGAATTAGCATAACTAGTCCAAAATATTGTCTTTCAATCTGTGCAAACTGTAAGTTTGTTTCCAACAACAAATAGTCGTACAGGGAATGTACATCGGCAACATGTCGTTTTTTACCTTTTTGTCATATCTAACAAAACATGATTATTCACCGAAATTCACTGTTTGTTCATAAACCTACTCCAGTGCTCATAATAAGGCCCAAATAAATTGTTTGGTTGGCATATGTTAAGGTCTGAAAAAAAAATCTTGAAATTTGGAAATTTACATGTTCATTGTAAACTACAATAAAACTCACTCAAGATCACACAATTTGGTTGCTTTATGGATGGTCACACAAATGGCAAGTCAAACTCTGTTTTTAATGCATTCGGTTTTGCGTTGGTGATTCTATACTCTCCCAGATAAAAATGACGCTAAGCCATTGTCCTCTTTGTTGGGAAGAAAACTGTTTGTCTATTGCATTTTGTTTACAAGTTTTGTGGGTTTCCTCCTACCTGTATTATTCCTTCAATCATTTGCAAAAGAACTCTGCAACAAGCGACTGGTTAGCACAAGCAAAAAAGTGGTGATAAAAATACCCACAATTCTCATAAAACATCACATCTGCAGAGTTCAACCAAAAGATCTATCATTTTGGAACATAATCAGTCTCTTACACCGGAAGGTTCACGCTGTGTTAACCGTGATTTGCTGTAGTTTACTGAAGTTTGAGCGTTGACTGTAATTTCGAAGTGCACTTCTGATAATTTTAGCACCACTTGAAATTTGCAAAATAATGTTAGCTGCTATCGGTCTATATTTTATTTACGTCATTGGCTGTGACAGGGAAGCCAAGGCCAACCTTGACCTCTCCTGTGTACATCACCTGCCATCGTAGCCAAGGTATATATTCGTCCGGCCTGAACTAGGAGTTGATGCCATGGCTTCCACGCAGCTAGTGTCATTCGTTTGCACATGCCAACTTTACTAGCCAGCGATTACGCTGCGCTTACTGAGACTCAACACTTTAAGACTGCGTGACAAACTATACAGGCACTCCTTAATCCGTCTGGACGATTTCTATCCCTGTTTCTACTGATGGCAATGTTCCCACAAAAAAAAAAAAATGGTGATCATGTGCTCTTAAAATACTCACCATGTTCCAATTCTCAACTTCAATGTTCAATTTCATTATGTCAATTTTCCATGATTATCAGGAGGTAATGCAAAGATTATCATCCTGACATCATCAGTACACACTTAGCCAGGCTGTGTTTTATTATGGCACAGCACATTTCGCCCAATGTATAACTTTACCTTGAAGATAATGTCACTCAATCATAGTAGCGAGCACAGAGCATATTATATAACACATAAAAATATTCCTATCATTTTATTGGTGACACTACACATCCCTTGGCCGGGAAAAGGTTGCTATAACAGGACTCTTACCCTGTGATAATGTGACACCAGGACAATAGTACCTTTTTTTCCGCATCGGCCTTTCAGCAATATCCAACATCCACCGTTACTCGGCATGCACTCATCGTGTCAAATGTGTTGGTTGGTTAGTCCCCAATTAACTCATGTTGACATTTTTTTTTATAAATTATGTAAACAAACATTGACTGCTCTATATTCGCAAAATAGTCAAAGTACCTCCCCTCTATATTACACAAAATTGCAGGCCCACAGTCTCCCAGTCAATCTCACGAGTTAGGTGTTTGCACTATTTCCCTCACGAGCAGTCACTTTTGTATGTACCTTTAGTAACTGATGCATATTCATGCACAGTTGCGTCACAAAACTTGAGCTGCTTCTCACTTCAAATTTCCTCTTCCTCCCCTTCCCGCATAATTTGATCGATTTCACAGTAATTGCATCTCGTGCTTGAAAATACTTAGAGTATACATACAATAATATAACTAATCAGGTGAGACCTGAGGAGCAAGCGCTAAGACCCACACACTAATCCCACCACGTTCGTAGAGACTAGATAAATTAAAGCTTAAGACCGACGGCCAAATC
The DNA here is from genome assembly GCA_023653785.1 of Ophioderma brevispina. NCBI lineage: Eukaryota > Metazoa > Echinodermata > Ophiuroidea > Amphilepidida > Ophiodermatidae > Ophioderma > Ophioderma brevispina. Next base: position 12,533 of record JAMKCH010014374.1, read on the forward strand.
ACATGGTTCCATAACCAGTACGATCTGATTCTACACTCGACCATTCCGTAGCTACGGGTCATGATCCCCTGCCCACCCATTACTGCTTAAACTTCACAGCATGAAAATGGACTTTGTTGTTTTGCCAGCAACCCCATTAATTATAAAATGACCCTTTAAATCCCCAACATCATCGCGGATGGTGGTTTGTTCAGAAAGTTTACCATCGCGAAGAGATAGTACACTTTTTTGCAGATTTTCAAATGGCTTCCATTGCTGGAAAGAAGAAATAACCGCACTATACGACAACACCCAAGTTTTCACACCGCTCATGGAAGGACCCAAAATTTGTTGCGTGGATTACGATTGTTCATTCATCTTTCACGCAATGTGTTAGTAGTTAGAGCTCACTTAGCACTCGCTTATTAAACTGTCTCTTGCCCTTGTCTGCCGCTTGTCTTCACTTCAACTCACTTTGAGCCCAGGTACTCTCACAAAGAAGGAATACAGTACTGGCACATTACTATGGAGACACGACCATCGTCTTGAAATTGTAGCAAACGTCACACCGATCGCTTGTCACCGCAAGTAAAGAAGAAAAAAAGTAATTGTCATTTTACACAAGCTCAACCGAGTTTGTGAATGCATACCCCCTTTTTTTTCCTTGAGACATGGAATGAACAATATCGCCACCAAAAGTTCTCAAATTTCAGAAAAATTTGAAGGGCGCATTATATTCACATTACAGGGATGTAATGTCACTGCACATTCTTACCAACTATGGTATCCCCAGACGAGACTTCAAAGCAATTGCCATCATGTATGGTGGCCCATGTGGCTTTGTGCGGACCATGGGTGGGCCCACAAAGGAGTTCGTAGCAACTACTGGAATCCTCCAAGGAGATACTCTTGCTCCCTATCTTTTTGTAATCGTGGTTGATTTTATAAATTCCGCAACAGTCTTGACATCATTAACGACAATGACGACATCACCATCAACCCAGCGTTCTAAACGTCAACAAGTCCGTGGTGGCAAATAGTCAGCACTTTGAAAAAAGGTTAAACTGAAACTACATGCACCACATACAACATTTACAATGACAGACTACAGAAACTTTGATTAGTATGGCCTCCTGCACTGCTGGTGTAGGCAACAACAAAAAACCTGACTGAAAAGTTTATCTGTCTCCATTACACCACTTAGTTTTTTCCCGGGAAAGCCAATTGTTTTATTTGATGCTATATAATCCAATTTAAGGTAGCTGGCCCATCACAACTTCAACTGTACGTCTGTCTCAACAAGTGATTTTCTGCCTATGAAATTTTTAGAGCCAAAGGATGTTTGGTTTGGAAGTTATAGCGAAAATATGGGACATTTGGTCGACAAATTATTAATTTTACAAGTACTTATGGGGCTTATAAAATCAGTTTTTTCGCTTCTCGCTCAAACTGATTGAAATACGGCGCGAAACTTTACAGATGGGGTTTTTGGAGGAAGGCCCCGTCTATTCAAGATTGAAAAAATTCAGATCCTCAATCGGGCCATCCCCTCTTAGAATGCAATGGACATGTCCAGGCAAGACTGATAATCCTTTCAAAATATCAGACGACACAGACTTAGTCCCTACTATTAAAAAAAAACGGGTAAACCTATCCAAAACACAAATGACAAATATCCATAAAGATTGGTTTAACATCGTTTAACTAAAACAATCATTTATCTTTGAGAGAGGGTGGTCTGTTAAGTAAGAATTTATTCAAATTATGAAAAAAAGGTTGTTTTTCAAGGCCGCTACTTTATAATGTGTTTAAATGATTGGTTCACGCTTTTGGATTGGAGCCAATGCAAGGAGCTCTTATGGAGTAAGGGTCAAGCCTGACGAGAGGGCAAGAAGGTAATGACCCCGTAGAATGCGGAAGTGCACCAGGCAACATGCCACACTGGGAAGGTGGTGGCACTCAACACCGGCTTCGAGGTGGATTTGCAAGCAACAGAGGATCCCAGAGTCCAAAGCAACAAGAATCAAGAAACACAACATCCAGCTGACGTGCATAAGATAAACGTGAGCCGGACGAAGCCAGAGCTAATTAAACAGAATAAGACATTGAGACCACTGAAGACAACAGTGCTGAACGGAACACCACAGACAGTTATGGACTGAGGAGACATTCTGATCTGAGGAAAATGGTTGAGTATTAAACTAAAGGGAAACGTTACCTTTCTGGCCAGGAAGAAAACCGGCCAAAAAATAAATTGACCATCCCGGGTGGAATTGTTTGCGGTTTGGGACGAGGGTGAAATGAGCATCTCATAGCATCTTCAACTTGCCTTTGATGTGTTTTTTCGTTAATTTTATTGATAATAAATAGAATTTTCAAACAGGCTGTGAATCAGGCACTTTGACTGGCCATTTTTTTCAGCTGTATTTAACCCAGATTTTTCTTAATTAATGAAGCACTTCTCTCTCTCCCTCTCTAGATTTGTTAATTTATGGATGACACAAGTTCAAACCTAGAATTTGAACAAAATAATTGAAGTTAGTTGGACTAATTTCACACAAAAAACTAAGGTGACTCACGACAGGATTGGGGGGGGGGGGGGGGGGTTGTTTTTGTGTGTCAAAACAAAATTGCAAAAATCGCTGTTCTTTGAGGCATGTACCCCTACACTTGGCCTTGGTTTTGCAGTAATGTGCCCTATAATTCAGCACAGCAGCCTTTACAAGCACGAGTACTGTAAATCTCTTGCAAATAGTATAGCCGATCTCTTTTTGGCATTTACCTATTTTACATTGTTTTTAACCCATAAAAACTCAATTTGGTGTGGATTTGACAACAAAAATCAACTCCCTAAATCAATTTCATATGTGTCTTGCCCAAGAAACTCAGAAAGTTTACTATTTCCAACAAAATGACTTGTTTTGGGCTAATTCGTCAAAGTTAACAGAAGTTTAACATTACAGCCACAGACAACATTGTATTGAAATTGTGGGTGGTAGTGTACATGAAATCCAAACACCCTGCTTTTCCTTTCAAATCGAGACAAAACAAAATGGTCAAATTATGCCAGTTAGTAAGGATCCTTTCATTCTGTGCCAAAACATTTGATTACGATTCCACGGAACACAAAAACAGGGAAGGGACATTTTAAAAAAAAAAAGAAAGCTTACAACCACCCACAATCATTATTAAGCCAATCCAAGGAACTCAACAGTGTGTGACTACCTTGCCCTTTGGATATCCTTCATTTTTGGCAGTGTGTACAATTTTTAGACAAAAATTCTGAAATTGGAGTCTCTCCATTTTCATTCCTTGTTACAACAAATTTGAAAAAATTTAAAAAACTGTGCCACAGGCAAAATGTTGAAATTCAAGGGACTATCTAAAATGCTACCAGCAATGATAAAATTGTAAAATTTGCTTAATCTAAAGTACTTTTTGAGGTTTAGAGTCAAGTATTTTAAATCAGACAGCATTGTTTTGGATAATTATGCAAATTAGCTCATAAAGGAGCTTGTTCGCTGGGTCTTTGGGACCCCCGATGCGTACCGGAAAAGTATCAATTTTGATATAGCTAAAGGCCGTATTTTCTCATTGCCGTCATGAAATTTCAGCTTTCAAATGTATTTCTTTCTCAAGAGATACATATAAAAACTACGCCGTTTTAAGGTTAACCACAATATTAGCACAGTAAGTGATGGGTGTTGCACTATACTGCATTATCGGATCTAGCATAAAAACCGCAGTTGTTTTCCCATCGTACTTGATGGTCAGTGTGTACACGTGTCAGGTTCCCAGATCTATAGAGAACACGATAGACCAAAATCGGTAACAAGCACCTTTAACTATAAAAGCGTACCAGTGAATAAGTATGGAAACTTTAGATAATTATAAGCTTTCGTTTTGTGGCAGTCCCATTCTAATATATTTATAGTAAAGTAAAAAATCTGTTTGCGGGATACATTAGCATATTCGTTAATTAACACATTTTGCTCAAAAATTAATTAGATCAAGGACCACTTTGCCCTCCTAACCATCTACCCATGGCCCGTTTCAATACTAGGGTTGTAGATACAAAACTCCAAGATTATAGTTAATTTCAAAACTTAGAGTGCATTTTGTGATCCTAGCCCCTCATTTTGTGTATGGGTCACTAAATAGTCTTGAGCTAAAGGTTATTACCCAAAACTTAAGTGTGTTCTTCTGATAACTGTGTGTTGATGTTTGAGAACAATATTAGTGTCCACTGATCCATAGGCCACTGTGTTGTGTGTAATTTCTGTCCGTTTACATAGAGAAAATACAAAATGTGAATTTCTTCCAGAGTATAGTCAAATTTGCACAAAGACTAGGCCAATGGTTCAAATGATATTAAAATCTCGAAATGTGATCACGAAATGCCCCGTTAACCAAATGAAAAGGGCACCACACAAACAAAAATCAGAAAAATAGTGGAATTATACCGGTATCTTCTTGAAATTAAAGGCCATGGACCGGCTGCGTAGAAATTTCTTAATTTCTTACATTGTCGTACCTCAACAGTATCATGATCATATCTTAAACACAGATTTTAAAAGTTATTACAAGGTCTTAACTGCTGGAGTTGGCTTTAACCGGAAGTGAACGTGGAGTGGTCAAAGTAGCAAAGAGCCACACCCCTGAAAAGCATAGTTGTAACAGCTATAACCAAAACAAAACAAACCACTCGATCGATACGATGCCAGTACAGGCCAGGCCATGTAAATTAAAGAAGTTCACGTTTTTGGTTATAGTCGATCTTCTGTGTCTAGCAAATACACTAAAAGATATCTTACCTTTCATTTCCTCTAAGTTAATTTCTCCTCTTTACAGTGGTCACCGTGGAGAAGAGTTTTAGGCCTACCCCGTTTTTCTTATCCACACACAGGTGCAAAGGATTTTGCCAAATGGCAACTAACCGCGGAATTACAAGAAATTTTTCGTAAAATGTCCATCTACCATTGTTTGAATACAAATGTAATGTGTAGATGGGTTTGCTAATATCTAATATTAAATTTGTTAATTTTAAAATGAACTTAAGTAGCAAGTATTTAAAAAATATTCCGAAAGCTTATTTTCTAAAAGTGGGCTTAACTTCTTACTAAGTTTTGAATATTACGATGTGGCATTTTAAAAAAATATAGTTGTTGGCGATCCTATCATGCGATTTTCTTTTGTTAGCCATTTTTGACATGAAACCAAGTCAAAGTAGACAAGAGTCACCATATTTTGACAGTATTAATGCTTTCCACGAAGCCACCCTATACACCTACAGAACACAAAAACACAAGACGAACAAAAGGCGCGCACGTCGTCGGGGCAGTACGTGCGTAGGCAGCGTAGGATTTTACCATTACGCAGCACAAGTGGATACGCGCACACTTATAAAAAACTTTTGTCAGTTCAAAGACAGTTTAAAAACTAAGGGAAGGCTACTTTTAGTCACTAAAATGCTACGTTTACGGCACTTCCGGGTCATCGCGGCCAGCGCGATAATCACTTTCATTTTGGAATTTTCCTTCAAAGCTTGTCTGACAACCATGATGGTATGCCCCAATTTATCAAATCTACGTTTTTCAAATATGGACTCATGAATATTGACATTGATACCAATAAATACTGTGAATATAAAATTGGTTTTTGGGAGGTATTAGGGTATTATAAGTATTTTTTATAGCATGTCCTGGACATCAAGATTAGCCAACTATTGGCCAATCCAAATTCACCAAGAGTGGCGGTACAACAGACAAGACCTGATGTTATTGTGACAGTTTCTTACACAATAAGCAGCTACGGCTATACCCAATGAGGAAAGTGTGCGGGGTTGTTAACCTGGATCGATGTAGAGATTATGATGGTTACAAAGCCCTTTGCATCTGGGTTATTGATCCCAAATTCGTGCATAAACTCACTCCCCCAATTTCCATGATTATTTTACCTTTCAAATTAGTGAGAACATACAGACAATGGTTAGGCGCCGATTTGTGTAACTGACACAGCAAACACCCCCCCCCACACTATACTTTAATAAAATTAATTGATTTATTCAAAAATCATTTACAGATATTTAAAATTTTTTTCTTGTATAATAAAATGCTTTTCAAGTAGTAGCAAATTATATATAACACACCTTAGTTATTTATATAATTCATTATTTTTGATCAATTTGTAACAAAAAACCAGTGATCTACCACTGACCCTCAAATTATTGCCATAATCTTCACAACAAAATGGATCCACCGGTTTTAAACCAAGGGCTAATAAAAAATAAAACAAAATTGGTTGCTATACAAAACCAATGGCGTTTTTTAAACGTCTGAAAAAGCACCCACATTTTGCACCGCAAAGCACCACACGATAAGTAATTCACTCAAGATCGCACAATTTTGAGTGGCTTAGGGCAGTTCCATAGTGGAGGCAAGGTTGCTATAAAAAATGATTCAATTCAAATCTCAGTAAGGCATTAATTAGCATATAACTGGTCGTCACAGAATAATATTGTCTTTCAATCTTTGCAAAATGTATTGTTTCAAACAACAAATAGTCGGTACAGGGAATGTACATCGGCAACATGTCGTTTTTTACCTTCTTGTCATATCTAACCAAACCTGATTTTTCAGTGAAATTCACTGTCCCTATAACCCACATCAGTGCTGATAATGAGGGCCCAAATACATTGATTGGTTGTTCATTGGTTAAGGTCTGAAAAAAAATGCTTGAAAATTTGGCAATTTACATGCTATTGTAAAAGACAATACACTTCACTCAAGATCATACAACTTGGTTGCTTACTGGATGGTCACACCAATGGAAAACAAACTGTTTTTATGCATTCGGTTTTGCGTTGGTGATTCTATGACGATAAGCCATTGCCATCTTTATTGAGACGAAAACTGCTTGCCGATTGCATTTTGGATACAAGTTTTGCGGGTTCCCTCCTACCTGTGTGATCCTTAAATGATTTGGCAAAAAGAACTTCGCACCAAGCGGACGGGTTAGCACAAGCAAAACGTGTTGATCCCAATTAGTGCTGGACGTGTACATGTTTTAAACGTGTACACGAATGGAGGGTTACTGCACGTTTAGAAAATTCACTACACGGTTACATGTCAGTAAAAAGTATTAATTTTTTCAGTCTATTTAATGGAGGAAGTCAAAAATTTTCACCAAAAATACCCGCCGTCAGTGAAAGTAAAGTTAAACAGTTCCAATGTTTCTTCTAGAAATGGTTTATTTCAGACTTTACGGAAATAGGGAAATCCCCAATTACCAAGTTATTCCATATAGCACGCACCCAATTACGCGGTGCTTCAATTACAGAGAGGGAATCTACAAAAAAGGTTAAAATTATTGCCAGAGCCTGTAGTTGATTTGACATGGGCGGGGTCTTGAGGATATCCAACCGCTTTTTTGGATAAAAAACAAAGTAGGCAAGTACAAACCAACATTTTTATGTTTCAAGATGAAATATTATTGAAATGCAAGCCAGGTGGGTAACCTGATTACAAACGATTTATGGCACACTGGAATTGCATTTTGCGTGGAAACGCCCAATTTGGCAGTCAGTTATGACCTGTGTACATGTTGACACGAACGTACAGGATTAGGAATAAACGGAACTCCCAGCTCAAAATAAAACCCACAATTCTCATAATATTAAATCGGCACAAGTTCATTCTTCCAACATTTCCATTTGGACTTCTGTGATACAAAAACTATGCTGACATGAAACCATTGCATCTTGCACATGCACAATTACTTTGAATCAGAATACAATAAAACAGTGGTTTCTTGGTATGTTATTGGTATGATCTAAATTTCAACCTTTTTTTAATATCTTCAACAAGGGATTCAGCTATCATTTTTATATACGTAACTATTCGAAAAGGTAAACAAAAAAAATTGTCAAATTAGCAGCATTTTCTGCCCTGAATCCAACAAAAGATGATAGTTTGGAATGTAAAATACTCAGTCTCATTTTACAATCGGTGACAGTTTCTCGCTTGTGGTTAACCTTGATTTGCTGTTCTTTACTAAGGTGAGTTTTGACTGGATGTATTTCGAAGTGCATTTTAGCACGCTGGAAATTTGAAAAATATCGTTAAAGCTGGCTAGCATTAAGATTTATTTAGTCATGGCTGTGACAGGACCAGGCCGACGAAGATTGACCTCTCATGTGTTACATTCATCCTGCCACGTAGGCAAGGTATCTATTGCGTCCGGCTGAACTAGGAGTGATGCCCATGGCTTGCCACGCAGCATTTGCCTGCGTATTGCAATGCCAACTGTATATGATCGCGTTTACAGCTGCGGCTTACTGAGACTCACACGTTTAGACTGCGTTGACAGCCTCTCTATGACATCACTCTTAGATCCGGCTGGAACGAAAGTATAGGCCTGGTTCTAATGATGGCATGGCCACAAAAAAAAAAAAACCATGCGTGCATAATTGCATCTTAAAAATATACCAGTGTTAACAAATTCTAAATTCATGTTCATGTCAATTTAATGTCATGTTCCATGATAGCAATGAGGGGTAAATGCGGATTCTTCATCCTGACATTATCAAGTACACTTATGACCAGTGCTGGTTTTATGGCACAGCCACATTAGACCAGATTGTAAAGAACATTTACCTTTGAAGATAGTTCACTCAATTGCTGATTAGCGAAGGCACAGAGCATGATTATATAACACATAAAAATATTCCTATCATTTTATGTGGTGGACACTACATCACTTGGCAGGGAAAAGGTTGCTATAAAAAGGACTATTACCTGTGATAAGGTGACACCAGGACATAGAACTTTTTTTCCTGCATCGGCAATTTCATCTAATTATCATTAAACATCACCACCGTACTCGGCATGCACTCATCGTATAGTTCAAATGTGTTGGTTGTTAGTCCAAGTTTTAACTCAGTGTTGAAATTTTTTTTTATAAATATGTAAAAAAAACAGTGGGATGCTTATATTCGCAAAAATATTCAAAGTACATCCCCTCGATGATATAAAAAAATTGAGGCCCACAGTCTCCAGTCATCTAAGTAGGGTTTTTTTGCACTATTTTCCCTCACGACCCAGTCAATATTTGATGTACCTTTAGGTAACTGATGCATATTATTGCCACAGTCACGTATTGCTTCAAAAACTTGAGCTGTTCTCACTTCAAAATTTCGTCCCCTTCCAGCATAATTTGATCGATGTCAGTAAGGGCAGATCGTAGCCTGTGATGAAATTATACTTCTATATACATACAATATATAACTATCAGGTGAGACCTGAGAGGCAAGCGCTAAGGCACAAAAACACTAAATCACACCACGTGTTAGTAAGAGAAGATTAAATAAAAGCTAAGACCAAAGGCCCAATACATCGTTGCGCCGACGGATAGGACTACACTCGACCAGGTATCGTAGTCCGGGGTAAATGATACCGCCAAGACCATTACTGCTTAAATTCACAGCATGAAAATGGAATTTCTGTGATTTGCCAGGCAACCTTCCATTTAATAAAAAGGCCCGTTATAAATACCACGAACATCATCCGGCATGTGGTTTGTCAGAAAGTTTACCATCGCGAGATTAGCTTACAATGTTTTTTTGCAGATTTTCAAATGGCTGCCATTGTGGAAAGAAGAAATAACGCCACCTTATACGCAACAACCCATGTTCACACAGATCATGGAAGGAAACAGAAACTTTGTTGCTTGGATTACGAATGTTCATTCAGCTTCACGCATTGTGTTAGAGTTAAGAGCTCACTTAGCACTCGATTATAAACTGCCTTGCCGTCTGCCGGCTTGGTATCACTTCACTTTGAGCCCAGGGTACATGGTACTATCACATACAGAAGGAATTACAGTCTGGCACAGTATTATGGAGACACTACCATCTTCTTGAAGGTAGCAAAACGTCACCGGATCGGCTTCCCTTGCAAGGAAGGAAGGAAAAAAAGTTATTGGCATGTAAAGCAATGATCACGATTTTGTGAATGTCTATAACCCACTTGGTTCCTGAGACATGGATGAACCTATCGCCAAGCCAAAATCTTCACATTTTCCGAGAAAAATTGAGGGGCGATTATATTACACATGGAAAGGGAGTAATGCTTGCACATTCTTACACTATGGTATCCAAGACGAGGGACTCTCCAAAGCCAATTGCCATCATGTATGATAACCATCTTGCGTTGTCCAGACAATGGGTGGCCCCACAAAGGAGTGGTAACAACTACTTGAATCCTCTAAGGAGATATCTTGCTCCCGATCTTTTTGTAATCGTGGTTGATTTTATCCTCAGACAGTCCTTGACATATGAACGACAAGGGACTCACCACAAACCCAAGCGTTCGAAACGTCAACAAAGTCAGTGGTGGCAATGGAGTCAAGCAATTGAAAAAAGGTAACTGAAATACATGCACACATACATTTAACATTACAATGAGACATACAGAAATTGACCTTTTTATGTGCATCCTGTGCACTGGTAGGCAACAAAAAACCTGACCTGAAAATGATTTCTGTCATACTTTACCCCCTTGTTTTCCCGGGAAAAGCCATTTTTATTGAGGCATTATATTAATCCAATTAAGGTATCTCCGCCGCCACACCTTTCCAAATGTACGTCTGTCTACAACAAGTGATTTTCTGCCTAGGAAATTTACAAGGAATGTTGTGGATAGACGCCACATTCACTCAAATGAAAAAGGTTAAGTTTCCCTGTGTTTCAGTGTGGAGGCATTTTGACCACTTCAACCACTTCACCCTTGTGGGGCGGACTACACCATTCCGAAGTCCAAGGATTCATCCTTTTTATTACTTGTTATTTTGAGAGGGAAGGGATTGTATTAAAACAGGCAAAATCATATTTACGCGATGCAACATAAACTATGTCCCCGCTGATTGGAGCGCGAATCACTAAGAAGTGGAGAAATTGCACTAATCAGACCAACCCCCCTTAATTCGGCAACATCCCTACACTGGACAACCTAGACTCCCTACATACCATGCAGGTCTTAATTGGACGTTGGGTATTTACACCCAAAATCTAATAAGGTCGAAAAATGGCTATTGAGTATTTTAGGCTTTTCCAACAGCCGGTACATTTGGTTAAAAAGGACCTCAAGAAATCTGAAAATTCCCTTTTAAAATTCATAAATTTAGTAAATAATGATAATTTATTCATTTGGGAACATATTTTTGAAAACAATTGTGACAAATTTTAAATTTGGCGAAAAATTTCATAAATTCTGCAAAATTAGTACTTAATTAGCCTATTTTACACCCAAACTCTAACCAGGTCGAGAACGCATCAACACTGCTTCTTTCCACCAAGTACATCATCGTTAGCCCTTACGGAACTCCAATAAAAATTGTACACCATGTTGACATTTCGTTGCATAACTACTTGGCCCTTTTCCCTGACACTTTTTTCCCTACCCCTGACAGACCAGGGGAGACCCCTGGGGGAATGACTTACATGTGAGTAGGGGGTATCCCCTCCTACAATATACCAAGTTTGGTCCTCTAGCTCATCCAGAAAAAAAAAGCTAGGTACAAATGGTCCAGGGTTAACATTTTCACAGAATACGGACGGGAACATAGACGGAGCCATTTTAGAAATCGTTCCGCCGGGGACCATCGGCTGGGGACAATTATTATTATCATAAAAACATATTGGCTGTCATTCTTTTTAAGGCTTTGTTGCCCTTAAAAAAACCTATATATCACCACTGACATTGCCTCATAGATCACTCTTAAGAAACAACGAGAGCATCAACGATGCATGTAACCCTCGCTTACAATTAGAGAACGGGTGGCGGCCCAGCTTAGGAGGGAAAAAATGTCATGCGTAAGACTGTTGGTTAAAAAAATTAATGCAATTATGCTTAAAAACCTGTGTTAAAAAATTCGGGAATTTTGATATTCTTGGTGCCATCACCCTGAAGCCAACCCCTTGATGGAGAACATACAGATCGAAGTAGGTCACATCATCTTGTCTCGACAGAAGAAAGCAAAAAAAAATGATGTCGGAAAACCCACCTTACCCTATACCATCATCCCAAGTACCCCTCCCCAAATCCTATGTACCCACCCCAACATCCCACCTACGCTACTAGATCGCCCTCGCCCTCCCCAACGAGCTCCCTACCATAGCTCCCCGTCCGTAAAAAAAGCCTAACTTTCCCATCCCAACACCCTCATTCCTATCACCCTCCTTGTTCTCAAGGGTCAACTCCCTCATCGTCTCCCCCACTCATTTGTAAACACCCTATCGACCCATTTCCTACCCATTCCGACTTATTCCAACACCCTTCTTCTACGATCCCAACTCCCTCTTTAAGTATTCATGTCTATGACCAGAATGGGACTATGGAGGACATGTCCATGATTGATTTGGAAAGAATTTGTGATGCGATCTGGGAAAAACTGCCACATGGTGCAAAATTTATATTTTGAGTTTTGGCTACCATTGCAAAGTTTGAAAGATAAAGTTTCCATAACTTTTTACTCTTTTTCTATATACCATCATATCAACGTTATGCCGATTCAATCTGCAAAAAATAGAGTACAACATAACAGATTTAAAGGTATTTCTTTATTTTTCAAAACTGCCCTGTGCGACATGCGGAGGGTTTTCCCAGCTCACATCACATTTATTATTGTGCCTACCCATGAATTTGGCAGCCTCAAAGGGAATAAACTGCAAGTGTAAGGATATGGTGGCAGAATTATGAATACATTCCGATTATTGATTTTGACACAAAGTAAAAAGCTAACCTTACATTTGTACTGTTGATTAATGGAAAACGGGGGTTCGGGCCCCCAAACGTGTGTGTAAATTCTATCTGGACTATTATACATTAACCTTTTCATGCCAGTTACAGCTTTGGACAAATATCCACTCAGGCAGCTGATTAAAACTGATTTCAGGAGAGGACCCCTACACATTGAAAAAAACTGGTAGTGCCTAGTGAGTCTTTTAAGAAGGAGAACCAATGTATCCAAACGTCTCATGAACATTATGGACCAAGACAAGAATAACAATAGTATAAAGATTGATTTGGGGGTTCAACATTGGTGTGAGCATGAAAGATAAAGCAATTTAAGTACATCAGACAACACCGTAAATATCCTAATAATCTGTTTCAGTAATAATAAATTGATTTGAGGAAGTGATGCAGTGAATGTCTGTGTCAATTAAACAAATACATCATGGTTGTTGACCATTGGTGTTGTCTGTCGTCACGGTTTGTGACTGGGGCCAAAGGTGACATTGAGAAGGCACCAAGGTACACATGAGGTCACCTAAGGTCACATTAGGTCCCCAAGGTCACATGAGGTCACCAAGGTCACTGAGGTCACAAGGGTCACAGGAGGTGACACCAAGGGGGTAAAATGACACCAAGGTAACACAAAGTCACATGACAGGTAATGTGGGTTAAAGGCACCATTAGCCACAAAGGTTAATTGGGGTCACCAAGGTCACCCTACGATGAACTCCTACCGTGCCCCTCCCGACACACCCAACCCCCTCCTCGACGAAGGGCCCACACAACCCCTCCCCGATACACTGACTTGTACATGGGACCAAAGGTGACAGGTCGCCAAAGGTCCCATGAGGTCACCAGGTTCCCATGAGTAAACCAGGGGTCCCATGAGTTTACAGCGGTCACATGGTGTCACCAGGGTCACATGAGGTCACATGGTCAAATGAGGTCACCATGGTCCCATGAGGTTACCATGGTCCCATGAGGTTACCATGGTTGGGTTACAAGTGTCACAAAGGGTACACGGGTCATGAAGGTCACATGGGGTTATGCAGGTCACATGTGGGGTCACCCCACACACACCTTAATGTACCCCACCACCGCAGCCCACTCCCTGGTGCACCCACACCGCCCCCTCCATGTGAACCCCACCCCGCCCCACCACCCACCTGGCCCCATCAAACACTCGGCCCCTCAAAACCAATCATCTTCACCCCGAGCCAACAAAACCCACCATGTCCTAGCCAACAACCTAACCGTCACCGATCACATACAACCCCCCGTCCCACGACCATCCGCCACAGTGCCGTGCTGGGGCCATGTGGGTTTGTGGGGTAAGCTGGGCTATAGGGGGCAGGGTCTTTAGTGGGCTATTCATAATGGGGCCCATGTGGGTTGTAAATGGATAACCCATGATGGGTTTATGCTTCATGGGGCCCATGTGGGATTTTGTAATGGGGATGGTGGACATGGTATCCTGTGGGCTATTCCGGATGGGCCCCATGTAGGCAACCCATTATGGTGTTTATTGGGCTTACTTGTGTTGGTCCCAAAACGGATTAATCTGGGCTACCAATCATTGGTTTTACCCAAGTTAATGGCCAGTGGCGCCCAGTTGGGTTTTCAGTGGGTTACATGGGCTTACGGGGGCAGGGGAATTACATGGGCTTTTAAATAGGGCAAGTTAGTTGTTCAATGGGGAATGATAGGTTCTTACTTGGGCTTTAGTGCTTTCCCCAATGGGGCCATTGTAGGTTTTCAATGAGTCAATTATGGGTTTCTTTTAATGGGCCTCTTAAAGTGGGTTCCAAATGGGGCCATTGTTGGTTTTCAATTGGCCGGCTGAGTATATTTACTCATATGCAAGGATTGGCATTTCCAGGGCTGCCCATTTGAGCCCAGTTGTGGGTTAAAAATGTTTTTATTTCCATTTCTTTGTATCACATAAGTATCATAACTTATTTAATAGGTCAACTAAACTCATCCCTGGCGATATGAAGGCCTATAAACATACAAGTTAATCATTTACTTCAACAATCCTTTGAAAATCTAATTTGATGCCAATGCAGTAAGTACCAAGTGGTCGGACTGGATAGAGCATCCAGATTAAGACATGAGGGTCCGGGTTCGACATCCAACACCACCAAGGTAAGTCATAACATACTCTTGTAACATGGTTTTAGTATGGGATGCAAGTGATGCCTAATGAACAGTTGGAATTAAAACAATAGCCAACCGTAATAGAATCTTTTTTTGTTTTCTTGAATGAAAGCATTTTCTTAAATTAAAACCAGTTCAGCTTGCCCATTTAGGACCCATTGAATCCCGACGACAAAAACAAGTGGCCCCAGGTGGGAAGCCTATGAGGGGCCCAGGAAGTGGCCCACAAATGACCCACGTGCAGACTTGTCTTTTGACAATTTTCATGTAGAGCATTTAAAAAGCTCATCTAGGCACTTTGAGGCGAGCTGCAGAAGAGCTTTTAAAAAGCTCCCCAAATTCTGGGGGAGAGAGATTTTTTACAAAGCATAGAGATGCATAGCAGCATAGCAAGAAGGCGGCAACTGAGGTGGGACCAGAAGGAGTTAAAGCTCATGCATTGTCAAT
Organism: Ophioderma brevispina; assembly: GCA_023653785.1. Lineage (NCBI taxonomy): Eukaryota > Metazoa > Echinodermata > Ophiuroidea > Amphilepidida > Ophiodermatidae > Ophioderma > Ophioderma brevispina. The sequence goes on from JAMKCH010014374.1 coordinate 27,907, forward strand.
TCAGGTGTTAGCAATAATATTGTAATTACTGCCAATCAAGTTAGTACCAAGTAAGTTACATTATGAGAACTGTCACTCAAGATTTAATTGAAATTACCATGTGTAGATGTTATCTCAGGTGTATCAATTTTAAAGATTATTCACCCAGGCCTTGAACCTCAGAACATACGCGGATTTTTTTTGTCATTGAAATCTAGTCGGTCTAAACTAGGGAGAGTAAACTGGGCATGCGCGAACAGTCAAACATATCCGTAACAAATGTAGAACCTTAGTCGGCAACAGAGTCAGTCATATTTAGTCCGAATTATCTTAAAACTAATTGGAAACTAGCTCACGTTTCTTAATAATGGAGGATTCCGTGCTGATAACGTATCCATAACGTGTGTAATGTCAAGTATGTGTTTCTTACTTGTAATCGGGGCGACGCCTTTCCACGGCACCGTTCATCTTTGAAACATGTTGCGTGCATAGTTTACAAATCAATTTTGACCACGAAGGTGGTATCGTCTACAGTTCTTATATGTCGAAAAATTTACTAAATTCTACTTCCGTAATGTTGTTAAGACCCCTAACCATTCGCCCGGGGATGCGCAACTCGTAGCTAACAAAACTCGGCTCAATCAAAACAAAACCACGTGCGATTAACAGTGCGAAGGCTTCGAATTTACGACGTTTAACTTCATGCATATTACACATTCGTCCTTGTTCATTTTTTCGTACACCGTCCCTGCGGTATTTCCATTGGAGTTCGATACATTTGTGGAGTTAATACCCGCAGATTTTGCTATCGGCACCGATTTTTACCAGCAGTTACACTATTGGGAATTGAGGGTAACTGTAAAGCATAGTGTTCCGTGATTATTACCATTTTAAATATTGCAAGGAATATTTGCTTGGGTTGCCGGCTCAAATAGAAAGGAAGAAAACTCGCAGCCGGCTTTTACAAGATGCGCGATAAATCGCTCGAACTCAAAGCATTTTAGAAAAAATAATTTTTTCGCGACTGCGCGCAACTCGAGCGCGCGCGCCTCAAAAAGACAAGGTCTGACGTTGGGGGCCCATGTCACATTGGGAGGGGATATGATTCACACACAGAGGTAGGGCCATAGTTAGTTTTACAACACACACAAGGATGTGACTCGGATCCTGGTAGTAACTCGCCCGCGATGTACGAACCAATAGGGCAATCGATCAGTTGACTCTTTTTGTTACGCAACATTCGTTTCACGCTTTATTCCGTTTCGTCTATGAGGCCCCGGACTATGGCTCCCAACGGACTATATCTGCTTTCCACCGGGCAAAATCTCCACACGGGAATACACGGTTTGTTGTGAAAAAATATTAATGACAGGTGGTATTATTTTGATACTATTCTACTCACAATGCTCTTCAGTCTTATTGATTTCACATCATAATATGATGGATTTTACAGAAATTATCATGATCACGAACCAATTACTGCATAACATAGTATATCGTTGGCTAGTATTTGTTTAAAGGACTCGGTTAAGGGAGCACCCCGAACGAAGCGAGCGGCACGATAGGGCGTCAGCGCCCCGGCATGGGGTAAGCGCGAGAGCGGTTTCGCGCGATAGCGGAATCCAATCCATTTTCAAATGATATACTCCCCCCCCCCCCCCCCCCCAACAGCAGTAAAGGTGGAGTTAGTAAAATCAGTTTTCCAGGCTGTGACACAGACTAATCGTTGGCCTACAAGTGCTTCATAGATATTTATTGTACACATTAATTGCTATGGCATAATTAATGCATTGTCAAAACCAAACAAACCCGGAAAGAGTTGCAAAGAAAGTGAATATGATGTTTACACCAGATTACGATGTTGGCCAAGCCTCAAATAATAGAATACAGCAATATACACCTTGTCCGTTAGATATAAATCGAAATAAACCGTACAGTGTTGTTGTTCTTAAGCAGTTTTGGAATATAAAAAATATTACTTCGAAACACACAAAAAAATAGGATTTTTTTGTAAATATTTGGGTTAGGCATACGGGTTAAACCAATAACGATTGTCTAAATTTGGATTCTTGAACGCTACCGCTAAATTGCCCTCCAGTGCTTTTTGACTCCGCGTGACTTGATCAAGATTAACAGTTGTACTAATTTGGCTTGTGTTTGAAGGATCCACCCGCACAGGTTAGGCCAAGTAAAAAAATAATAAAACACCAGGTTTCTCGTCGGGTTTTTGAAAAAAAAGGAGGGCTTTTTTTTATTTTTTCAAAGATGGCCGACCAATTCAAGATTGTCGTCAACTCCAGTGTTTAACCTTATCACACGTGACGTTCAAAACGAAACAGAGAACATAAGGTCCACACCAAGGAAACCTGAACATATTACATGTTTTAATAGTGTTTAGCACAATGTTTTAGCACACATCTAAATGTTTTTAGGTGTTAGAATACCTCCTAATAAAAGTATCAAACTTAAGCACTATCTTCAATTGAACAAGAGTTCGTATGCAAATTCTCTAAAAAATCATAATCGTCAACAGAATAAACTGAACGAAATGACTCAATCTTTGTTTAACTCCGCAGTTCGCATTTATTTAACATCGTCAACGTACTATGTATCATGCATGATGTGTGGCGGAATATCCAAAGTTTTGCAAAATAAGGACCGGTGGGGGCAAGGCAGTTTTAAACGGGCAAATAAAAAATTGCTCAAATTGCAAGGGCATGAAGGTAATTCAGCAATTGTAAAAGGGCATCAGGCAATTTGTCAACATGGGAAGGCATCAAGGCATTTTTTTTTCACGTTTTCTTTGACGTCATAGCCAGTCTGCATGCATGGAAGGCACTTGAAGCTAAGGACGTTTTGGATCCAAACCTGAACAAATCTCCATATCGGGCAGTTAGTTAGGTGGTTACCTAGGAGCTTATCAGAGGCAAGGATCTATCAATTATCCTTTCAGTATTTTAACTTAGAGGAGGACAAGAAATATTTGAGAGTAAAATCATATGTTTGCATTTGTCATGATAGGGATGCATTTTGATGACTTCAGTGAGGACATATCACCAAAGTTTCATTAACTAGTCATTTACTGCTTCAACTGCAGATTATTGGAAAACACGATAAATTTATGACCCCTGGTATAAACTAAAAAATCGCCTAAATTTGAATTCAGGGAGCAGAGTTAAATATAAAAAAGTTGTTAGAAATATATTAAAATTACCCCCAAGACAAAATCGTTTGATGATTACCTTTCCCACTGCTTGAGTTGAGAAATAAATACTGCACCGCGATTGCGAATCACAAAACAGTCTCGACCCAATAAATTGGCACTTGATGACATACTTATTAGGGCTAGCCGTGGAAACAGCATAAAATCAAAAGCTGGTATCAGTGAAAGTGTCGGGAATAAAACTCGGATTTTTTAATCACTGATGTTGATTCCGATTTGTGAAGTTTCGTGCCCATTTTAAGGGGAAAATATCATCAAAAGGTGGGTTATTTTTTGTATAAAATTTCAGAAATTTATTGGGCAAATATCTACGGACTTTCCTAGCGAATTATTTTTTAAATCTATTTTCTGTGTTTTTTGAAAGTCGCTAGAGATATTCTGAACCGTACTCATTTTTTTTTCAAGTAGGGACTAAAAAACGACACAATAACATGGAAATCGTACTAGTGGCCTGGTGCTGCAAAAAGAAGAGAGAATCTGCAAAAAAAAAAAAAAAACAATGGCAGCGCCCATGGCGTTTGGGCCATTTAATGCTTAAATCTGAATTAAAACATTAGGGGATGTAATTTTGAAAAGATGTTAGGTGTCGGACTGATATCTGACTGAATTTCAAAGACGGGAAAAATGATGAGGAGGACTGATGGCGCAACGAATTGCATTCGGGAGGCCGCCACACAAAATTCGGCCAGTCATCAGTCTTTGAAAACATTCCTGATGGATTTCGTTTTTCTTTATATTTTTTTTGAAAAAATAAAAAATAATCGAGTTCGCCGGGCCCTCAAAAAGGAGCGGCGCGGGGAAGAGAACATGTTTTTTTTTTACTTCGCCTTTATAAAAGATGGCGCCAATGGGGATTCCCCGGTTTAATTAGTGACAACATCATGCACATGGACAAGTGAGGAGTGTGGGTAATGAAAACGTGATCTATGATTATAATTACAATCAATGCTCAATCACAATCTGTAGAGTTAGGTTGAAGCTGCCCCCCATCATCAATGCCACTTCCCGCTGTATTTTGCATCGCCAAAAAGCAAACGAGGGTGTAAACTGAATTTTTGTATCAATTGTTATTTCCAATTTTGTAGCTTTTTTAGTTTAGATTGAAAATCATCAAAATGAAACAATTGGCCAACAAATTTCAACGTCCTAGTTCAAGCGGTCCGGTGTTAAAGTAGTGATGATCGTTTGAAGCCCTTCACAATGGAGTTTTAGTTTCCTGTTGGCAGCGTTGGTAAAAATTTTGGGGGCGGCTGGTCAACTTTAATTATTCTTTCAGGTTCAAAACAGGAACAATTTCCATTTCCAATGCATATAACATTAGATGTTTAACACAACAACACGATAACAGAACAGACATACCTACTGAAGTCTACCACTCACTCAATTGTTTCCTGTGTAGAAAGCATATCAACATGATAAAAGTTGATTTGAGTGGAAGAAGTAATTGAAAGGTTGTAAAGGGTTGTCGAAATTAACTCCATGTGTTCAAGCATAGCAGATGTTTGATGCAATTTTCAGCATTGGTATAGGCCACTGAAGTTTTCTTCAGCACAAGTGAGTATTACTGGGAAATAGTCATCACGATTGAAATTACATACTAAATAATTCTCTTGCGTTCATGAGTAGTTTTAGTCAACGGTAACTATTACCAACTTTGAAAACAAAATAAAAATATTGGAAACTTACACCACAGGCCAAAGTAACTATTGGTTGTAACAGCATAGAAATGAAGAAAAATAATGTGGGTTAATCCCGCCAGATTACAAGTAGAATGTTGGTATTCCGCCAACAATTTCGTCCCCGGCGATACCAAATTAAAAATTTGGTAATCGACACAAATTATTTTTATTGTTCAGTTATCGACCTTTACATTTTAGACTGTCAAAGTACGAATTACCAGAAACCACCTACAATACAGGCCAGAGGAGAAAATAAAATCCTTTCTGGAAAACTAAGGTCCTCATGTTAAAAAATTTGTAAAATGGGCACCCATCATGTGTAGCACCAAGTCCCTACTGACAGTGCTATCAACCATTGGAAACAACAAAAGAGACAAAACACCGTGGAACATCCAAAAAAACAGTCCAAGAACCATCCAAAGTGTCCACTTTTGAACATCATGATTTTGACCATTTTGGATGGAAATGGGCAATTTGTTTGATATTTGGTTTTGTGTTGATACACGAAAGAGCCAAAACACCAGAAATATCCAGAAAAATTCTGGGACAATCCAAGTGCAACTTTTCTTTAAAAAAATAATTATTTTGACCATTTTGAAGCTAAATAAAAACTGCGGAATCGGGATCCGGTTAATTTCATCACCATTAACCCACAAAGGAGTAAAAAACACTAAACCATTAAGGAACCATCCAAAGTGTTGTAATTTAAGAAATCATAATTTTGACCATGGGACAGAAAATGGCAATTGAGTGTCAGGCAATGCCTTCAAACAATCATTGATAAACAAAACAAAAAAAACACCAGGAAAAATCCAGTATCCATTTGAGACCTTCCAACGTGTCCACTTTTCTGTTAAAATATCATAATTGACATTTTGAACCAAACAACTGAATTGGTTTCCAGGCATTCTCACAACCATGAAACACAAAAGGACCTGGAAAACACTGGGAACCATCCAGAAACTATCCACGGAACCATCAAAAAAGTACCACTTTTCTTGAAAACTCACTATTTGACCATCTTCAACCAAAATAGCCAATTTATGTTCCACACAATTTGCTCAAAAACCATGATACACAGAGGAGCAAAAACACGGGGAACCATTCCAGAAACAATCTGGGGAACATCCAGAAAAAAATTGGGAACCAACCCAAGTGTTTGACTTTTATTTCAAAATAATTTTGGACCAACAGGCAATTTGGGGGTTCAGGCAACTACTTATTGAAATACAAAGGAAACCATGAAACCATCGGGGAACCATCCGAAAGGTCCACTTTTCGTTAAATATTATTTTTATCATTTTAAAACCAAAATAGCTGAATTTGGGTTCCAGCAATGGTCAACCCATTGATACACAATGATCCAAAAACACAGAAAACCATCAGAAAACCATTGGGAACCATCCAAAGTGTCCCACTTTTGTTGTAAAATTGATTTTGACAATTTGTTATTGTGTCTATGAAATAGCCGATTGCGGGCAGGAAATGCTCATAAACTATTGAAACACAAATTAGCCAAAACACCGGGAAACATCCGAACAACAAATGCGTCCCTCACACCACCACACCCCCATCTCTCCATATTTCCTGAACTCTCTCAACCAGGCATCCTGATCTTTGAAAAATTTACACGTTGGGAAACTTGATCCAGCAATTTATATTCTGTAGGCCTACCGTAACATTTATACAACAATGGCCCTAATTGACTTGCACTACTGAAAAAGACAACCATCTTGAGTCAAAGTCTTTGTGGTTATTTACCAACTGACCCTCCAAACTTACGACTTTTAATAAAGTCGGCCGTGACAAGTGATGTCGGAAAAGCATTTTTAAAAGCAAATTTCTGCATGAAACTTGCTTATAAAGAGGTATTTGTGTAAGAAAAAAATCTCATAATTACTTTAATAATAAAAAAACTGACTATTAAGGAAAACACAAATAATGATTCATGAAAAATAATGACTTATTTGGGGTTCTTGGCATTTACGGGCGGGCGGAAACAGGAACTAAAAATTCAAGTGTGAAGAGCCTTCCTAACACCTCCTATGTCACCAAAGGCAGCATTTTATAATACCTGCCACATGTTTTGATCGAGATCTCGATCCCTTGAGCACTGTAAGTGTAGGTAAGATTGCAAAAAACCGTCGCTTTTCGTCATTTCCAATTTATGGTGATAAAATTATCCCAAATTGATGAATGGGAGCAATGTAGTTCAGTAAATTCAGGCAAGATTAGTCATTTTTGCTGAGTGCTATATAGCACGGGACCATCCGTTCGTTCATCTTTACAAGTTTCAGAAAAATTCCATTGGCTTGGATTTTACGGGCATTTAAAAATGGTTAAGTTCCCATTTATGACTCTACCAGACATAGAATTGCATTGCGGTTTTTTTAGTCCACTTGATGTAATACTGTACAAAATCCTATGAGGTGATTAAATAAGCACTGTGAGTAAATGTAATGTTGCTGTGACTGTTTATCAGAGTGACAATAGAAAATTTGGCAGACTCATTCAGGATAGGATGGATGATGATCATTTTCATTTGTAACGTTTGTCAATGCGGAAGGATTAAGGTAATTGAATAAAATTGCATATTTTAAGATTAGAAAATTGTACTTTGACATAGAACTTTGTCATGAAATTAAACTGTAACAAATGGTTGTGTGTATGGAATCGATTTTTTTTAAATGAACCCATCTATTTTATAAGATGCTTAGACCTTCCTTGAAATGAAAATATGGGTTATTCCATTTAACGAAGGGGAAATACCTAGGGTGAAATTGGAATCTCCGTGAGCGTTTCTATGCATGCACCAACAACAGCACACTAACATGAAGACACATGAAACCCACATGAAACATCACTTTGAAAAAAAAATACTGACAAAGTAAATTTAGTTTCCATATCCAAAATACATGTAAATTGTTTTCAAACAAGATTTGTAAATTAATTTGTTGTAGAAGTAGAAGTATTGCATTTGTATTTGATTAAATATCAATTGCAAATTGGCAAACTGCCAGTATCTAGGGATTTTTATGAGGCTTATGGGAAATTAAAGAAATCAATCATAAAGAGAGCTGTGCAAACTAAGCTTTTTGATAAAAAATTAGACAGGATGGATGGGCAAGCAATGGTAACGGAGGTAATTGTGTTGTTTTTTAAGCTGGAATATTCTATATATGTAGGGATGTTAAAATTGCCATTACTCCACATAGAGCTAAGAATATTACAGAATATTGCTTCCATGCTTGATACTAATTCGAGTAAATGATCTCTACAAAATATTTAAAAAACACAGGGCCAACATCTCAAAAACATAGCAATAAAATTACACTGTATGATGATGAAATAACCTTCACATGTTGTGCCTAGAGTTTAGAAGTTGGCGAGTACCATTATGAATGAATTGTGTGACATTAAATTTAATACAAAAATGACGCAAATGAGCAACGGGATGATTGTAGCGTAACCAGCAATCTCTGGCTCAAAAACTTGAGGCTTTGCCTTGATGACGGACCAGTGACAGTTGTACAGTGCCCCGGGGTACAGTTACAGTGCAGTTGGTTTGACATGAGTGGTAAGGTGCTTTTTCAAACAAATAGAACAAAACTTTCCTTGCCAAAAAATATTCATTTCGTTCAGTTGTAAGTTGAAAGTATATATTCAAAATTATCTATAAGAAAAAAAACAGATTTTTAGGAACGAGCATCGGTGGTTCTGTAAACAAATCAGAAAAAGCATGAAAAACAAATTGCCTTTAAAGCGACAGAACTCGCCACACAGCATACATACAGCGGCGATGCCAAACAAAAATTACAGTATTTCGGTCAGAGAGATGGCAGTGGAAGTATCTAGTTAACATCTAGAGATACGATTGTTTTTAGACCGAGATCGTGGTGTATAAAAAGAAAATATGTAGCTATGGTCAACTATAGCACTCGCTACTCAGAGCGACACTGGTATATAAATGGTCGCGCGGGGAGTTTTGAATTTGTCAGAGCAAATTATGACTAGCTTTTTCAAAAAATCAGAAAACAGTCTTTCCCGCTATCTAAAAAATCTGTCCTTTTGGTAAGAGATATGTGAAAAGTATATTTAATACTTGATAAAAAAAATAGGAAACAAACGAATCTGAAAATGGCGTTAAAAAATCGACAATATTGCATGTGATATCAGCACATAGCTTTATTATCGTAGCTTTTCACTGTACACATAATACCTTGCCCCGCTCCCATCCATGGCCCTAAGACGAATGGTGACTTCTAACCCAGTTATGACAGCCAGAATCAAGCTCATGCGATATTTTCTGACCCACAGTTGTTATATATATCGTTCTTAATTGTATATGAATTTTCAAAGCCGAAGTGCAAATATATACAAATAACGGCGATTTTAAAACCCCTTCCCACTCCGCCGGCTGCAAAGCGAGGCTGCATCAAGGCTTCAAGCCAGTGTTGTGATGTGCTACAATGCCCCGGTTCTCACTTAACAGATAACCTGGCAACGCCTAGTGATTGCGTTTCACACTCTTTTGTGACGTTCCCATAGAGTTTACATCTATATTTGGAAATGAAGGGGGGGTCGTGGAAAACACAAATAGAATCCTTTCGCGCGTAGTGTAGAGTTGTGAGTGCACAAATGGGTCAAATGTAAGTTGTCGCCAGGAATCAAGCTTTCCAATGTGTTGTTCGATGTTGCAAAACACGCAAGGACACACCGTAATAAAAAAGATCGAGGTAAACTTTTCAAAAACAAAATAAAAAAAATACTATTCCCATTTATCAAAAACAAAGGAACAATATGTGGAAATGTGTATCAAGGTGTTATACTAAATAAAGAATAAACATTAATAATATTTTCAAAACAATGAAACATACAGCGCGACCAAAATCATCAAAGGAGGCTATAAACAGCCCAAAAAGTGCCCCCAAAATGTGTGCGTTGCATGACACTACGCGGTGTTTGGCAAAACTAGGTTCATCATTCAGGCTCAAAGAAAATCCATTTTTACTTCCACAAGGCATTTTGAGTTATGATTATTTTAAAAACAGTGTTTCTTAAGTTGATTAACCAAAATTTGTACAAAATACAATGGGTTTAGTATAAATACTGTTATTCAAAAATGTACTTTTCCACAGAATGCCGTACGAATTCACGTTAGACGGGCAATTCGAAGAAAGTGTTTACACTGGAAACCCTACTATAACCTTGCAATGCTAAAATGTCATAATGTTTCAGAACGTATAACTATACCGAATAGCGCCCATACCAGAGAAGATCTTTCTCCATTTCTCTGGACTAATCATTGTAGGTAGGCATGGTGGTATTGGTAGCCAATCGCTTGAACATCACTGTGTTGACTACCGTGTTGACTGTGTTCTAATGACAGCCCTCAGCCTCCATGCATAACGATGATTAGGACCCCGGCCAAAGGCCAACTATGTTTTTATCAACGATGGGTCAGGTATATAGTAATGTTGTAATGGACTCTCCATTTGTGAAACCGGGGGCCAAGGACAAACAAACGAGATCACGTGGTTGTAAGATACAATTGATTGGCGCAAACCCGCTCATGATACGTGCGGGGAGGGGAAGTAAGGTCGTGCATTTAAATTAGCTAGCCTTTTTATAGTGCGTCGCCACCGTGGGAAAAATGTTTGATGTTCACCGAGCCCATCATATTGCCGTACCTTTCGGAGTCTGTGACACGACTACACCGTGGGAAACAGACTGGACCGACCGAATCTTGCGAAGGAGATCTGTCGAAAGTTATTATTTTCGGTGATACCCTTGACTAGCGGACTACAAACACTATTCATATGATAGGCATACCCACAAGGAGCGTTGAATCGACCGATGGTCTAATAGAAACCAGATGGAAGAACCAACGAGATTCTTGCCAAATGCCAGACATCGGCAGGGCGTAATCTAATTGCACGGCGCATAGTCGTAACTTCACGGAATATTACCAATTTCCTCAGTTCCCTCCCATTCTAAAAGATCCACAGCCCGAAAACCGCCCGAGCGGCCAAAACAAAGCCCGATTCGGTATTCGCCTCTTATGCAGACTTGTCCCATATACTCCCTACCAATACCAAAATTTCTCGACGTACGATCCAAAAAGAAGCCCTGATTGCCTGATAGTCGGCACACATACGCGAAATCGAGATTCGCCCCCCATCAGGATACCACCCTCGCACTGCGCTTAGAAAAGCGCTTGAGGGTTGAAAAAACAGTTAAAGTACTGAATAGTGTAAAACAAAAGACACACAAAATAAAGGAATAACATAATATACAACCCTTCTGGAATCTTGTGTTTAAAAAGTTCTTGCATTTCTGAATTTGGTCGTGTTTTTTAGGGTTTGCAAGAATGGTTATGCCCATGAGGGTATGGCTTAGGCCAACAGTAAGTCTATGGACTACAAAATACGAGCAAAAAATAATCTGCTTTGCCACAAGCTCTTCTCAAAAATATTATGCTGTCAAGAATGATGAATGTAACAGGCAAATAATGATGCGTCAAGAATGATTAAGAACATGATTTTCGTTCATGTCTCACTTGACTGTAATTATAAACATGAATACAATCGGTGAGCGTGAAAACAAAAAAAGTTACGAGCGTGGACCAAGTACGCAGCGAAAAGTGTAGAATCGTGGAAAGCTGAGGATGAAAACAGGCAACAGAAGAAAGAAAAACCAAATCCAATTGGCTCCCTTAAGGTAACCTATACCTGGAAAAACAACGGAGGGGACCCTAGTCCAAGGGTTTCCCAACCTTTTTTTGCCAGCAACCCATTTCTAAAATGATTATCTTGGGGGGGGGGGGCACCCCCCACGTGACACATACAACCTTTCTCCCACGCTGTTACCTATTGTGCCCAAATATACAATCTAAGTTATTCCTTGAACTAAGGACAGTTTCAACGACATGGTATAATTGACCAGGAAGCACCTTTGCTTTTAATGAAGTCCTCTTTCTACTTTTTTAAAACTGATCTTATGTAAAGTTAGCTTCACACCCCCTTTATCATTCACACTAGTTAAATGATAGTGAAAAAAAACCTGTGCTGCACAAAGCCTGTGGGCCACTTTCCCCGCCGGAGATGGCCAAAACCACCTGCTGCTAAGTGGCTGGTGGGACGTGTTTCCCTTAGGATATCCATTGCCGCTAACTTCAACGCTATCCGCAAAATTTTCGTGGGAGGGAAATGTCCGATGGCAGTTTTAAAAGCATAATTTCTGCTAATTGCCAGTGGGACATCTAAGGGCTACACATGTTTTCTGAATATTCCCAATGGGATTGCTTTTCTGGTGGAACGCGTGTCGTGATGTTAGGATTAATCCAACAACAGGAATCTTTATTCCAATAGTCATGCTACATTCCTGTTGAGTGCATGGCACTTTTTACCTGACCCAATTTTTTTCAAATGAAACATGACCTCATTGTCATCAGTTTTCCAAAAACAGAGGTGAATAATGTCTCTCTTGTTAGACCTACATTGTTGTTCTTTAGTTGTGAAATCTCTTTATTCCAATTCTGTGGTATGCACAGTGCACTTTTTACCAGGCCTGGTTTACTCAAGTGAAACTATGATCTGTTTTCCATACTATGTTCTTTTTATTCAAATGGTTATGCTAAATTCAGTTACACGCACAGTACTTGGCCCAATTTATTAAAGTGATTATCAGTAGTAGTAGAGTAGTAAATCCAAAGTCCGGTTTTGTCCCCGTGAACGAGGGTGGCCGGATTCACCTCACACTCGCAGCAACTGCCCTTACTCCCTCCCTCCTTTCACTTCACCCGATTCAATGCATCCTCCATCCTCAACCCAACCCTCCTACTCTCCTCCTCCATTTGCTTCTTCCATCCAAGTCTTCTTTGGACGTCCTCTCCTCCTCAAACCGCCCACCTCGAACTCAAAAGCCCTTCTTAAAACATGCCCGTCATTCTTCCTCAGCATGTGCTCATACCAACATACATTATTCGCCTTCGCCAAATGGTCCATCACTTCTTCCAAACCCAACATCTGCATCAAGTCCTCAGTCTTCATCCTGTCCATCAACTTCACACCACACATTGCTCTCATCATTGCTCTGTTTTCCTCAGAATCCCCATCTCATTTTCGCTCAGACACCATGTCTCACTCCCATACAGCATCACTAATCTCACACAGCTCTTACACATCATACCTTTCATCTTCAAAGGATATCTTTTCCCTTGCAACAACTCCCCACATTCCCTGAACTTCACCCACCCATACCTCACTCTAGCTGTCACAACCACCTCACATCCACCACCCCCACTAACCCTGTCCCACAGGTACGTCAACTCCTTCACCAATTCCACCTCATCACACAACTTTTCCTCCTGTTCCACCATCCCTCCAGCACCCTTCTCACATCTCCCACACATAAAATCTCTTGCCAAACTTGGGGTCACTCTCTTCATCTTTGTGCATCTCCCATGGATCCTTTCCCACATTTCTCACAACACACTGAGTTCGCTTTTACCCTCTTCCCACACACGCTCCGTGGTCTACCTTACTACCACCTCCCTCTCCACCCCACTCACCAGCACTTTTGTCTTCCCAAGGTTTACCTTAAAACCCTTATGCTCGGAAGCCTTCTGCCATTTCCAAAACTTCTCCCTCAGTCCCTCCATTGTCTCGCTCATTAAAACCAAGTCATCAGCATACAACATCTCACTCATCAAATCCTCTTTTGCACTCTCCCTAACTAACTATGTCATCACAATGCAAAATCATGGTAGAAAGTACGAACCTTGATGCACACCCAGCTACCCAAACCTCAACGCTTCAACAAATCATATCCCACACTCCTACTCTTGTCCTTTGCCCTTCATATAAAACTCATCACGCTCTAACTTCTTGTATCCCTCTCTTCCTCATCATCGCCCACCCCATCACTTTCAAATTTCACAATCGGTACTCATCAAATGCCTTCTCCAAGTCCAACAAAACACACTATACAGCTCCATCCCTTTACTTGATATTCCTCTTGCAGACCACCTCCTCAAAATATACACGGCAACTAATCGGCCCTCCCTGGCATAAACCCAAATTGCTCTCATCCCACTTCCACTAATCTTTCGAATCCTATTCCCTAGAACCATCTCCACCACACGTTTCATTGCATGCTCCAACAACCCACACCCCTAGATATTCGCCACAACTCATGCATCCCTTTCCTTAAAATTTTCAACTACCACATCCTCACTGCCCACTCCTCCATCATCCTTTCTCTCCTCTAAACACTCTCTCTGACACAATGCCATCATCACCAAAACACCCATCCCCTATTTCTCACTCGCAAAATCATCTCAACACTTCTTCGCCTCCGAGGTCCAGCCGCCTTTCTTCTCATTTCTCCGATGGAAGTGACTATTCGCCAGACTAGTTCGGCGAATTACTGTTGTGAAATCTATTTACCGGACAAACTTATGCGGGCGCTATTTATATAGTATATCTATCATATCACAATAGTATTATCAGTTTATTCCGTAAAGCTTATGTAGGATTAAAATCAATCACCACCCACATCCTCGCTAGTGTAGTGGATAAGAGCATCGATTTATAATGCAGGTATCACAGGTTCGAATCCAACCATGGCCTTTTTCAAATAAATGTATTTCAATATTATTTTAGAGTAAAGAGAAATATTACTAAGTCCAGTAGTTTGTCCGGTAAATAGATTTCACAACAGTAATTCGCTAGTCCGGCGAATAGCGTTTGACCCCCTCAACTGGCCCTTCCACCATATCAGCTTTGACCTTCTGATCCCACTCAATCTCCTCATTCATGACTCTCTCTATATGCTCTTTCCATGCTCTCTATCTCCCACTGAAATTCAACTTTCTATCACTCCCCCTCATACATCTTCCCCCTTCGACATCTCTTCCATCCGTTTTCATTGTCTTAACAATCTTATACATCTTGTTTGGATTCTCTCTCAACCCACTCAGCCCCTTCTCAGCCTCCTCCTTCATAGCCCTCACCACCACTTTCTTTGCTCGCTTCTTCAACCTCTTATACCTCGCTTTATTCTCATCTGTACTGTTTTTCCTCATATCCTTTTATGCATCTTTCTTTCTCACTATCGCCTCCTTCACCTCTGCATTCCACCACCCTGTACCTCTCCTACCTCTCCTTCATTTCTTTTTCCCACACACTTCATCACATGCCTGGAACACCCCTTCTTTAAAGCACCCCCAGAAATCAGACACATCATGCATCACAAGCTTCCCAACTCTTGCCTAAAAATTCTTTGTCTCTTCTTCTTTCAGCTTCCATACTTTCCTCCTCTCCTGCACTACCTTCCTCACCACCTTTTTCACCTCTCTTATCCACATCTGCAACCACCAACCTGTGTTGCAATTCCCCTGAAATCACCTGAACATTCTTCAGAAATGTTCTCTTCCCTTTGCATACTAACACAATCAATGTCTCATTTCCCCCTGAGCTAAACATCACTTTCCTTTTGTCCTCTCTCCTGAACCACATATTCGCTACACACAACTCCTTTTTCATCACAAAACTCCAACAACAATCTTCCTTCCAGATTCTTATCTCCCCAAACCCATTTCCTCAGTGAAAACCTTCGAAACCGTTGATCCTTTCCGTTTCCTCCCCCACAGTGCCCATTGAAATCTCCAACCACACAAGACCAATTCCCCCACACTTTGTACATCCCATTCATCTGCCAACTCAAATCATAAAATGCTCCTTCTCTTCACACTTCCATCCAAACTGCGGGGCATAGCCACATACCAACCTCACCACCTCCTCCTCAAAAACCATTATGATTGACAACACCCTATCACTCTTCCTTCTCACCTCCAACTACCTATTTCACACAATTCCTCTTTCACAACCACCAGAACCCCCATCCCCTTATCGCCCTCACTATTACCCACCACCACAATTTTGGTTACTTTCTCCTTCTAATACCACCTTTAGCTCTTCCTCAGTTTGTGACAGGACTGATCGGCTGTCAGGGATTTTTATTAGGTTGCAATTAGCATCATGTGAAAATGAAACTAAGCGAACCCAGTTGCTCGCCGGATGTTCGAACCTATTCAATAGTCACTCGCAAGCTTGGTTTGGAGGAGGCAACCGCTCGCTGTGTTGTCTCCGATTTATTTATTGTTGGTTTTTTGGGCAATCAGACTTTATTTATGTTTGGACTTTGGAGTAAGTCTGATAAATATTAGTGCAACAAAACCAGGTAGCCTTCACCCTTGCGTTATCCTTGAGAATGTAAGTACAACTATCATCTTACATTTTGGTGGCAGCGGTGGGATTGGACAATTGTTGAGTTTGAAATTCATTACACAAGTTTTTCCAAAAAGAATGTGAATTAATTCATCTTTTGTTAGACCTCCATAACCACTTAGGATTAAATTGTGAGAGAGTTACCCCCTTTAAAATTCTAACAGGGAAAACAAATTATGTTCTATTTAAGGCCCACCGCAAAAACCCCACCCCTAAGGAGGCCAAAAATAAATAAAAATTATATGTAAACTGTCAAAAAGGGATTTCGCTGTCTTGCATACCACAAGGCGTATTTCTTCATTTTAAAATTCGTGGTTTTAATTTGGAACCCACATGTAATAAAAAAATAACTGTATATGGTTACATTGTATAAATGTCACATTCATTAGATAATAAAATTATTAACATTTTTGGGCTATCCTGTGCTTATATTAAAGATCACCTAAACATAAATATAAAAAGAAAATTGGCCTTATCATGTGAACTCCTGATAAATGCCCTTGTAACAAAATTGCATAACAATTCAAAAACATGAACTTTGATCCATGCATGTTTGCACTATAAAGTTATGCTAAATAAAAGTAAAGCAAAAAAATAAAAAGGGTTTGATAGCCCAAATGAATTTAGAGAGCCCCAAATTAGTGACCTTTGACCTCAACATGCATACGTCCTATTAGGTACACAACCCTTGAAAAAAAGGGGATTAAAGCATTTGCAAAAATCTCACATTTGCTTTCCTACCAAACGTACCATCTTGAATTTTTTTTTGCATTAACTTAAAAGACATAACCTACAACACTTGATATTTACAATCATCATCAAATCAGTGAAAATCAGACAAAATAATATCATTAACACTGCATTGCACCCAGATTTCTTGCTTCAGCCAGTTTTCGAGTTCTGAACAAAATGAGTCCACTTTCACCAAACAATGATTGTAGTTTGTGACCCTGCTTCATCTTCAACACTTGAGACTCTATTATGATGCTACCTGATACCTGCTGTTTGAGATCGTCACGGTCATTCAGTATGTTGTCAAATTCAAGGTCCAGGTCCCGATCGCTAATGCCTCGTCCCCATAAGCCCCAGATTTTACCGAAAGTGGTCATTATTTTGGTATCAGAAGAAAACTACTATTTTTCTCATATCCGCTGTGAAAGCGTAGAGCCAAAGGATGTTTGGTTTGGAAGTTATGAGCGAAAATGTGACCCATTTTGGTCACAATATTAATTTTACACAGTACTCTATGGGGCTTCAAAATCACGGATTAAAATATCGACGCGAAACTTTAACAGATGGGGTGTGGCCGGTAGCCAATCCATCAAGAAATGGAAGCTTCAGATCTTTAATGGGGCCATCTCTTCAAAAGTGTAGATACCCTTAATTTTCATAGAAATTCCAAAGTTAAATGTTTACAGGTCTTCATAAATCTTTTTGTTCCTTAATCCTTGAGCACTAACGGCAACTCAAGGCGCCTTTCATAATTACTATCTGTCAATTTCTGCTTCAAAAATGTAAAAAATCTTCATTTTCCTGGGCACATTCAGAATTAGCATGAACAATGCAAGCCTATAGTTCTTGTTGGTGTTTTTAGATGGCTTTCCAAATCACCTCCACATTTGGAAGGCCACCTCCAAAGCCACAGTGGGAATTGTACACGTTTAAACGTGTAACGAACGGAAGGGTCACGACAACGTGATTCGAAAATTCACTACACATTTACAGGTCAGTAAAAACTACTAACTTTTTTCAGTATTATTTTTTGCTTAAGTCAATTTTCACCAAAATTTACCCGTCATCAGTGAAAAGTTCCAATGCTGCTTCTAGAAATGGCTTCCGACTTTTACGGAACCAGGGAATCCCCAGTTTACCAAGTTCTTGTATGTGCGAGTGATGCGACTTCTGCATATCAACGCAAATTCTATCTGTCAATTTCTGCTTCAAAAATGTAAAAAATCTTCATTTTCCTGGGCACATTCAGAATTAGCATGAGCAATGCATTTAAATGATCCAACAAGCCGTTCCTTGTTGGTGTTTTTAGATGGCTTTCTAAATCGTTTGGAAGGCCACCTCTAAAGCCACTGAATTATGTGGTTACAAACCTATACAAACTAGCCAGGGTCCAAAGGGTTAAGATGCTTAGACAAACAAACAGTATTAGCTCTTTCTGTTTAGCAAAAAAAGTTTATGATAGCTGGTCTTCTCTTCCCTTACCTCTTTAAGGAAAATATTTGCGGCAATCTTCAAGAATTCCTCTTGACTCATAACCAAACGGCTGCTGCTCTGAGACACTGTCATAGCCTAATGTTGAAATGAAATATATAAATCTTAGAGTAACCGTACTGACCGAGTATAGTCCCATGCTCGATTATAATCCCACCCCAGTTTTGAAAGAATCCGAAGAATAGTAGAAAATCCTATTATAATCCCACTCATAATTTTTTTGCTGGAAGGCAATAGAGTACATGCAATTTTTTTGTTATACTATTACTGTGATTTGGGAAGTATTTTCTTGTGATTTGTTCTTGACAAAATTAATTAGGTTCTGCATCATGCATCAGTTCATTGCAGGGTCCTTTGTTTATCAAACATCTCATTTAACACTTGGAAATATCTGGAATAAGCTTAGCATGAAAGGCTGAAATGTTGACGCTCATGTGTTTCATGTTTATGGGGAGATCCCATTATAATCCCACCCGCTAAATTCAAGTTATTTCGGTTAATGACAGTGTGACTCATAACTAAGGGGCATGTACAGTATTTTACCGCATTCATCCACATGTACATTCTGGGTTCAGGAAACCTTTATTTCAAGGCAGTAAAACCCCGAGTATGACTCTTGTGGCAAAAGATTCAAATAGAGCATTGCATTTGTAGCAAATCCCGCTCCAATTAAATTGGCACTTCCGAGTTTCACCCTGTGCATAACAATCACAACTGGAATGAGTTTCTCTGTCAGTTCTTAAATGCTTTGACAAGCTGTGCATTTTTTCATTTTAATGGATGTGATTAAAGTCATACTCCCGTATTCCCCTATATGAGCATTATACAAATTTGTATAAATTTAACATTTGGTCCTTATCAAATTCTTCTTCAACGAGAACGTCATACAACTTAAATAATCTTATACAACACCTATAAAATAATGTTAATGGAAACATTTGGAATGGTTCAATCAAAAACAGAATTATATTAACCTAACAAATTAAAACCATCTGTCTGACCCACGCCCTATTTAAAATTCGCGACGCAAGTGTAAAGATGTTAATGCCAACGCTCGCACATTTGCGTCATACCTGCCATAAGAAACCTACATCTTCTTGCCATATAACGGCAGGCAGCTCAATATTTGTCGTAGAACGGTTGGAGCCAGCGCACGGTAGATTGGGTCTTGGGGGTTTGTATGATCAGTCGATTTCCACTGGTGTGATTCGAAAGGCAGGCATTCCATAAGACGGTGATCCGCAGTCCTGTGATGTGAGAATCACATTGGCAGCTGGAGATGGTTCAAAGCCTCCTCCAGCAGGTGCATATGTACAAGGTGACCGACGCAAAACCGTGACACCCGTGCGTAACTACCCGGTTGTAAGGTGACCCTTCCTTGCAGGGGACAGATATCACTAATCCAGAGAGGTAGTTAGCATCACCAATGGTTACAGGTGTATAATATGCTATGTGAGCCGTCACTCACATCAAATAACACACATACATATACCCATAATACATAGTGCCGACTTTCAAATAACGCATTGTCAGACAAAATGGCCATTTCATTTTTACACTTCTATGTTATTAAGTTCCGTTTCTTTCTTTCCAAAAACGTTCTACCATGTTCCATAATTATTTTTTACTGCTTATGTCAAACCAGCATATGTCCATAAAGCACAAGATCATAATCCCATTGTGCATGATTCCTACATAGTTGGTCCCGGGGGTTTTAGGACTCCGGAAAAAAATATTGAGCTATTTTCTTCACCAGATAAGCAGAATGCATATACAACAACATATCCAAAATCCCCACAAACCCCCTTTGGGAACAATTTTTACAAGAATGGGCCGACCAAAATGGCCGTCATCAAATATCTTTAAGCATCATATCCTCAGCTTTAAAAATATGTTGAATGTTTTTAGTGTTTGTCAATGTGTATTCGGGGGTCAAACAATTCAAGTATGTACAAATCTAAATCCACTATGTGACTTCTCACATACCTCGCATGCCAAAAATCCAAATGGCCACCAATTGTATAAATTTATGATTAGCTATTCTTCACGCTTCTATAAGTACATAGGCTGACAACAACTTTAAATGTTTTTTTTAATATTATTTGAGGGTCAAATAATTTCAGCTTTTTGTTATGTTTGAATCTTAACCACACCATTGGAGGGGGTCCCCTTAAGGCAGCAAGTGCCAAAAGGGCACCAAATGTGCTGGCCAGTGGATGCGGCCAGGATACATATCTTATCTATCTCAGGCCGGGTCAGTGAAGGTGTTGCCCTGCCCACTGACGACCCCCTTACCTTTCGCGCGCCTGACATTGCATGCTCTTCCGGGAGAGGGCGTCCCTAAGGACGTTCTCCAACCCCGCACATGAGACGCTATTAAAACAATGTCCCGTTGCCTTCACCACTCTCGAACCTGACTTCTCCTTGCAGAGACTGGGGCTCCCTTGTCCCCCCTTCTTGTTAGGTAGGTCAAAAAACTATTTTCCCCCCCTGTCTAATGTTGATCAGCAATACGGACCAAAAGAAGATGCCCACAGCTTGAGCGCACATTCTTTCTACTCTTACTTCATTAACTGAGATAGCAGCTGAAACATGCAGCCATTCATCGACTTCCAGATAAAATGAACTAAAAACAATAAATGGGATGACTTAAATTTATATAATCAATTGAATTATTGACACCCTAAAAAAAACCTATTCAAAAACACCAAAATCATTCAGATCTTATTTTCCAAAGATGGAAAAAAATAGAAGTGTAGTCCAGGTCCCTCCAGGGTCCTCCACTGGGCTCTCAGGGGTAGACGAAAAAAGGTCATGGGAAAAAAAGTCAATCTTGCAACAGAAATGAGCAACACAAGTGGGTACAAAGTTATCGGTGAGTGCATGTAGAGGCTACGTATGTTCACAAGTGCGTGGAAAGAAAGCGGGTTGATCAGTGCTCGACGGAGGAGAGGGGGGGGGTAAATAGGGAGAAGGGAGCTAGAGTGCAGAATTGTAAGAAACTGGGGGAAGGGGTAAAAGGAGTGCTTGAAGTGTATAAGGATGGATACCGTGGTTGGAAGGCAGCGGCGAGAGTCGGGACCCGAGGAGAGTGTGGGCGAAGTTCTGGCAGATTGAAAGTATGCAAATGACTACATTAATATTGCATAAAAACAGCGTCAGTGGCTAGGTTGGGAGCAACGGGGACCACAAGTCACAAAGGCTAAATCTAATCATGATGGAGTACCCATGGTTTTTTTCTTGACAAAGTTTGGTGAAGTGTCGGGGGGTGGGGGCTACTTTGGGCTTCGGTTTTCTTTGGTTGCCAGCTAACTTGTTTTATCAGATTCTGGAAAAATTAAAATACGTAAAATTCGTGTTTCACCTCCTTTTCATACCTCATATGGGGCCCAAATTTAAAATGTGGTCACATGTTTTTTTCAAAAATAGGTTGCCAAACTGAATAAATTATCATAGTTTTACTAAATTTAGTGAATTTTAAGGGATCTTAGTCATTGGCATTGTTTAAGTAAGGGATTCTAGTGGTTCCCAGTGTCAGGATGAGCTTTGGCCAGAATTAATGGGGGTGGTCTGATGTAGATTCAATTTCTTCACTCTTAGTGATCGCGACAGTCGGTGGGGACATATATTTACGCATTCACGTAATACGAGTTCCCTTGATTGTCAATCATAGCGCGAGGCCGATGATAAAGGCTGAAGCACCAGCAACGTTGATGCGGTTATTTAGTATAGACAGCCCTATTGTCTCTTAGTTTTATGGGTGGGGCTTATTTTGGCCCTATCAAATCTTTTGTCAATTAACACAGCCCTGCCACATGACATCAAGAACTGTTTTGTAATGGATAGCTTAGATATGGTTCGCCAATGGAGAGATAGATCCGCTGTCTGCTCTGTAGGTGCATGATCGCGGATTTCCCCTAACAAAATTTACCATGCGGGTTTGGGTCGTCCATAACAGTTCAAGGCTGCTACCAAGACGGTGCAATCTCGCGATTGGGAGGGGGCGGTGGGGCGGGCTTCCATTCGGCGGCTTCAGAGATGGCACAGTAATCTCTAATAGCCCTGATGTTCTCTCACATCATTCTCATGCTGAAGGGTCATATGTTTTCCGTTCCCTTCTCTGTCTCCTCCGGTCTTTCACTCGCCCGAGTGGGAAATCTGGCCGCTATTGGCTTCCAGTTCTTAATGTCTGCGAAAGTTTCGAGCTACTGGAGATGGCCAGTCCCTGGATTTATCTAGGAAGACTGCCTTTTGTCGTGGCAGTTCGCCCGGCGACGGGGTTTTCCTAATACATGCATTTCCATTGACGAGGCTCACTTGCGATGATCGAAGGAAGGCGTGTCCATCCTCCCACGGGCATTTTTCCTCGTTAAGAATCAACCCTGTCTTTCACACCCACGGCCCAGTTTTTCTAACTGACCTGGCCTTATCTGCGGGAAACGGCGGAAATCCTGGTGCCCGTGAGGGCACTAAATGGTAACCCACCTCAAACGTACCGAGCTTTCATCTTCACGGCCCCTACCCTATGGGTCTAACAGCGAAGGACACAGTTTTAGCCGCTGGTTTGCCCTCAACCATCCGTTGCGCACACCCTAAAACATCACTATCGGTGGTTCCCCCCCGGCTTTCTCGGTTAGGTCCCAGTGATTTCGCGCTCCACCTCCCCTGGGCATTGCAAAGGCCTCCTGAACAGGATATCCTGGACACTATAGGAGATTGAGTGAGTGAGTCTAGGAGTTACGCACTCAACACAATTGTGCTTATATCGTGTCATTACATTTGTCATTTAAACCATTAAATATAAAAACAAGCAAAAAACAATAAAAAAAATAAATAATTCAAATTACAATTAACAATTACAACAGGTCACATCATACCGTGATGAACCATAGCATCACCTATCCATGGAATAAAAAAAATTATAAACCAACTAATTGCAAAGATACACTTAGAAACAGCATCAAAAAAACAGAGTTTCAAAAGAATACACTGATAAATTTATAACTATACACATCATAGATCTGATGAAAAGGTCATCACTCATCCCATGACCAGCACAAACTTCAACTTCAAATACAGATAATCGACATCAACATCAGACATGCAAACTGAGATCCCTTTACAGAACCAAAATAATTTGTCTCATACATGTCCATTTTATAAATGGCTCCATACACCTGGGCATTATGCCCAAACTGATAGATTTAAATTACATCAAAAATTATACAGTAGAAACCCTAATACATGCTACTATTTACTATACAAAAAAATAATAGGTGGGCTTACAGATTGGTTACAAATAGAATTAGTAAATTGTTTTTTTTTTATTTTAATTGATTTTAAGCTACCTGTACTTAAACGATTAATACAACAGAACATCTTACTCTAATACAATTACACAGTCGAAATCATTACACAGTACACATTTATATATAATCCTAAATTTAAATACAACCCACTGTTTTCAATAACAGACAGTTGCCCCTTTTAGGCGGCCTTTTACCGACATTCAGGGGAACCCTCGGGAACCAATTCTTAACCCCGAACCCGCAGGGGGCCCCCATTTTTATGTCGCCTTTTATCGACATGGCAGGGGACACACTTCGACACCATTCCCCTAAACCCAGCAACCCCCGCAGGGGCCTCTCAGGAAATGAAGGTCTCCGCATACTCACTCATTCCCACAGGAAGAGGTTTATCTCCGAGATACGTTCTGGTGGGGAGAGGGGTTTGTTTTGCTACTGCAGCACTGTGTGGCCGGTAGAAGTGAGAGCAATCAAGAGCTCTAGGTGAGTCGCTCGGTGCGAGACGGGGGTACGCTAGCGCTGGTGCCCTACCTCCCCGTACCTTCTTCAACCGCCTGAGACTACCATGAATACTGTGCAAAAGTAGGTATAGTGCCTCTACCTTCCTCGAGTCAGTGACGTCAGGGTATTATGCTGTATCGCAGCATCAAAACGCTGGCGTTGATTCACAGCCGCTGGCACATAACGCACGCGCAAGGCGTTTCAAGGCGGTGCGAAATGCACACGCAAAACATCTATCTGAACGCCGGTTGACGTCACTGACTCGAGGAAGATAGATGAGTTAGCAGAAGGTTAGCTATCGAGAGTCGTAATTTTCCTCGCAGAAGTGAGAGGGAACCTAGCGATCGTTACCTACCCTCCGCGACCTCGACCCTTCCCACAATGTTTTTTTTTTTCCACCCACAGGTCTCGGGAAGGTGTGAATCTACACAATTTAAAACAACTTGGGATAAAGACGATCACACACACGCACCGGGCGGTGAAATGCACGAAAATAGTGCGCGCTATCGGCGGATGTAGTATAGAGGTCTCATTTGGGCCCGCCCAGACACCTCTATACTACATTAAAACATTTTCGCTAACTTGAATAGTCTGTCTCCGATAGCGCGCACTATTTTTTCGGGCAACTCACCTCCCATGCGCGGTGAGTCGGCCTTATCCCAAATTGTTTCTCCAATTGGGGTGTAGAACACACCTTCCCGAGACCACCTCGTGGGTGGAAAAATGTTATGGGAGGGTCGTGAGGTCGCGGAGGGTAGGTATCGGTCGCTAGTGTCTCCCCCTCTCACTTCTGATAGGGAAATCCCTGCGCTGTTTTGAATCAGCTGCCCTCCGACGTTACTTTTGCACAGTATCCACTGTGTCTCAGGCGTGGAAGAAGGTAAGGGAGGTAGGCACACGCTAGCGTATTCCCGTCTCGCACCGAGCTACTCACTAGAGCTCTTGATTTGTGCTCACTTCTCCCAGCAACACATGCTGCAAGTAGCCACATCCCCTCTCAAAACTTTATTTATTTAGATTCTATCTTCTATATTAAATTCATTTATAATTATTTCTTTGTCATTTTATTATTCCTTATATATATTTTTTAGAAATAATTTGTTGGTTTTCTTTATCCTCTTTTCTTGTTTCTGAAGGTTGAATAAGCATATTATATGTATGGCCGTGCCTTTTTGGCGGCCGTTTGAATTTCCAACATAAAGGAAAACATGATAATTTAGATTCGTACGGCATTGAATTCTTTTTGACCACCAAAAATATAAATCAAAACGACAAAATCCAATCAAACAATCTACTTGAGAAGCCAAGATATAGCTAATATATGAATGTCAGCTATTTTTTTTGGTGGCCATCTTGGATAAAAATTTACCCAAGGGTATTTCTGTGGGGATTTTGGATATGTTGTTATATGATGAATTCTGTATGTCTGGTGAAACATCAGCTCAATAAAACCCATTTTTTTTCCATGTATATTGTATGCATTCATCCATCAGGGACTATACTATACAATACTATACCCTTTAGAACTTCATATTCTTTCTCATCTGAACATCATGATTCCTTTTTTTCAGTAAAAGTATCCTCATCCCATTGTCTTAGAAGACATTTTAACAATGTCTTGTGAACTGCTTGATTTGTCTACAGAATTTCACTTTTTTATTTGGTCTTAAGACTCTTGTAATTACCTCCACAATTCATCTGATAGTTCTTCATCACTAAAACCTGCACCAGCTTCGAGTACCCGGAGGAATACAAACAAATACGCACCTTTAGATAACTTACTATTTTCACAGTTCCATAATATATGGTATCACCGTTGGTTTTCAGCTATCCTGGATACTGCTCCTTCCAAAATGCAAGGACTTTTCAAGACTTTCAGGATCTAATGAGCTCATTTTCAAGGACCTATGTTGTACGGATTTTCTGTATTCCGTATGAAAATGATGCAAGATATGGAACGGGACTTTTACACATAAAAATTAACATAAAATGGCCACGTCATTGAACTACATTGTCCCCATTCAGAAATTGTAAGATTGTTTTATAGTTATGTGGTGACACTTAACTTGCATCTGCACCCCCGAACTGTCCTGTAAGAAACTAATCCATATGGAAATTAATGAAAAAGAAGAAAGGAGGTCAAATTAAAGTATCATAGCTTGAAAACGAGCCACCTATACAACTGCAACCTAGAGAGCTCTTTAAATTACTGCTTTCCTGAAAACAAAATATGGACTGAGTTCCATAATCTGAAAGTTTTCCCCCTCGAAGGCACTGTCAGTATGAACAGAGTCCATAAATAAAAAATATTGTTTAGCTTTGTAGTACATTAAAATGAAACTTAAAGTCTAAAAACTTAACGGCCATAACTTTAAAAACTGAGCTAACCTCTGTACATTGGAACTGCATCATGAGAGTAGATCCTTCTTTAAAATAAGCTATTCTAGAAAAAAAATGGACAGAGCTCTTTCGCCATCTTACAGCCCCAGTTGTCAGGAACTGTCAGTAGCTGGACCTAAGGCGCGCAATTTGATACTTATCATAAACAGCTGTACCCGTTTTTTAAAGGGCCATAGCTTGAAAACCGAGCCATCTATATACAATTGCGCATGAGTAGCTCTTTAAATCCTGCTTTCCGGAAAAAAAAAAATTAGGACTGAGTTCCCCATCGTTGAGTTTTGTCCCCCTTTAAGGACTGTCTATCCAAAAGGAAATATGTTTAAGCTACAGTGGTACATTAAAGTCTAAACTTAAAGGCTCAATAACTTTGCAAACTGAGTTACCTATGTACATATGACTGCACTGAGATGAGCTCCTCTTTAAAGTACAGCTTTTCTAGAAAAAAAAAAATGGACATAGCTCCGCCCCGTCTGACATCCACAATTTAAGGTAATCTGTCAGTAGGAACTAATTCCATATTGAGTTTTAAATGAGTCTAAACTTTTAAAGGTTCTTAACTTAAAGCAAAACCACTATAACAAACTTGTTGGGAGTCCTACCCCTTTGCACCTCGTCAGTTGAATAGTAAACTAAAAATCCCGTCAGAAACATTTAGCATACAGCATTTAAATGGTTTAAATCAATATAATATTACGTTGGAACCTTCTGAAAGTCGGGAGAAAAAAGATGTCGGAAACCATTTAACAGACTTTAATAAATTGAAAATCTTTCTAATCTATGTTCTTTATTTGTTTTGAAAAGATATTGCCATCTTTCCTTAACTTTATTTTTCTGTATTTACTTATTTTATTACTTTATACCCTTTATTTTTATTTAGTTGACGCGACCATTTTCCATATTTTTTTTTTCCGGAAAACGCCGTATTTCGCTCCTTTTCCGTACGGAATACAGAAAAATCCGTATAGTGCATGTGGTGGCAATTAATTTCACGTTTAAGAGAACTTAACTTCTTTCTGTCTCAATAACACTGACTAAGGACAAAAACAAACCCCAAATGTGTGTGATCTTTTGCATTTAAGACACGTTCAGTAACTGTTACAGCCTAATAAGCACATAAGGGTTAAATAAATATATTCTAAAAACAATCTCCTATTGCCGTTGAGTCGCAAATTGGATTATAAAATTCAACTGTTTTTTTGGTTGTGCCATGTCTCATTTTAATCAAAAATCACCACACCGTGACTGCAATTTTCAAGACTTTCAGGCCATTTGTGAATTTTCCAGGGTTTTCACAAAGAAAAAATCACACCAAAGTCAGAAATCAAACAAAAACATTCCACAGACAAAAAGCACAAACCCGCACCCCAGACCTTCACCACAAACAACACAAACACAGCAACATAAAACAGCAGAACAATCATCAAAAACATTGCACACATCAAACACAAGTTCGAAAAAAGGACATTCAATTCAATGCACAAAAACAAATGGGATTTTTTTTTTTTTAAACAAAAAATAAAGCTACCTTCAAAATCACAAACCACACATAAAAGAAACACAAAACAACCCAACAACACAGCCAGACACACACCACAAAAAATACAAAATCATTCACACACAACCACAACCCAACACAATTCACAGACCCTCCCCCAACACAACCTTCAACAACAATTCAATTCAAACAACAAAGAGTTCCCCAACACCAACAACAATCAAAAAAAAGACAACACAATAATGCCACACAATATCAATCAACACACACAACACCACACATCAAAATTTCAACACACAACCCACACCTTTTCACATCATCAAACCACAGCAGAACAAAAAAAAAACGATTTCAAAACACAAACATCACAACAACAAATATCATCAACAACACAAACACAAACAACAACCACAACATTCAATCCAAAAACACACAAAACAAAGCACAAATTCCCCACCACACAAGCACCAAAAAAAACAAAACATTCACCACCCTCCCACTTTCCCTGCAATCCTTTCATTCCCACCAACCGCACTACCCCACCACGGGTCCCCTCCCAACCCCTTCCCCCCCAACTCCCAAGCACATCACTAGACAACAATTCACTAATCAAAACATCGACACACGTTTCAACATCAATCAAAACATCTTCACCATCTTTCCCACACATTCACACACCCTACACGGCCCCCAGCCCCGACCAGGCAGCACCACCCCCCGCCGGCCCACGCGCCCAGAATGAACATAAAACAAGACACACACAGACAACAAAAATTGCAACATTCAATTTCATTCACATTCAAAACACAACACAAAAAACACACACACAATCATTCACAATCCCCCCCATCAAACAGGCCTCAGCACACCCCAACAACACGTGTCACTTTTCAATCGTCCACCACAACCCGACCACACGCCTTTCCACATTTCCCCCCCCCCTGCCCCCGCCGAAGCCCTCCCCCACCGCGACCCGGCCCCCTTGGCCGCCCCTTTCCCGGTGCCTCGCCGACTCCTTCCCCCTTTCCTTCGCATTGTCGCCGCTTCCTCTTTGTGGCCCGGTCCGACAACCCCGTGCCAGCTCAGTGCCCGTATTCGACGCTGCCACCCAGGCTATTCCGCAATCCCTATACCTCCCATTGGTCGCCAACATTATGGGCCCGCCCATGCGTTTGCCGCGCGTGCCCACCCACCACCCACGGGACCACAAAGCACAAACGACCCAAATTTAAGAGGGCGACAGTTGATTGGACAATCTATATTGTTAATAAAAGTGAAAGAGTAGGAAGGGAAATGGGGGAGGAGGGGAGGAGATAAGGGTGAGCTGGTTGTAAACGGAAAGATGGAGTAAAAGTAACAGATTAAAGGGGAAAGAGTTTGTGAAAGGGGGGGCACGGAAGGCCCAGAAGCAATAAGTTTAATAGTGGAAAAAGGAGGGAAAGGGAAAGAACTAAGAAGGAATAGGTTGATAAGGGGGGGTAAGAGGATTATCAAGCAACAAGCAGGTTAAAAATAGGGGGGACTCTAAAGGAGAAAATGAGGAGGGAGTTCTATAGGGCAGCAAGGAATAAAAGGCAATGAAGGCAATCAGAATGTGTCGAGGGGAGTTAGTTGAAAGAAAGTGAGTGATAACGGCAGAGTTGGGGTAGTAACCAGTGTTGGAGAGGGATTAGAGAAGCGCGGGAAGGAGAGGGGGACATCACCAAGGAGAAAGAGCCGGGTAAATTTTCAGCTTTAAAAAGTTCGGGACTATACTCGGGCCAGTACGGTATTTGTACTGTCATTACTGCCAATAAGAGGGTGGGGGGGGTCAAAAAGTCATGCCTCCATAGTCACAAAATCTTTATCAATGATCCGAGAACACCAAATTTAACACAGATATAGCCCTGAGGACTCTTCTACAATGGAACTAACGTTCCACATAGTCCCCATGTCTTTCGATGCAAATACCGTCCACCACCGTTGAACCCAAGCATTAAATAAATCCGGTTTGGAAATACTCTGGAGCTTGCTTCCTGGCCCGTGACTTAACAGATGACTTTTGCATGACTTCACCAAGTCGTTCAAATGGGTAACCACAGAGACTTTCTTCATTTCTTTTTCTTTCATTGGCCCAAACAGAAGTCTGAAGGTGCACCGTCAGGACTGTATGGTGGATTGCGTATCATCACAAGCCCACCCCATTTTGCTATGGCCTGGGTTGTTGAAAGTGACGTGTGCACGGTGTGGCCTTGCATTATCATGATGAGCTGTCATGGAGATGGAATGTCTTTCAGTGTGTCGCTTCTTTTCCTGATGGCTTCCCATCAGTCTATGCGCAGTGTATTACGTTTCTTTTCACTGTGGACTGTGTGACCCTCAGGCAAGAAGTCTGTAAGAATAACCCCTCTGTGTCCCAAAACACTGTAGCCATCGCCCTCTGAGTCGACCTGGCAGCCTTGAATTTCCTGGGACGTTGTGAAAAGCTATGGCGGGCCATTGATTGGATTGACCCTTACGCTCTGTGGTCATACCGTTATACCCAGTCTCATCCCCAGTAACCACATTTTGGAAAAATCCTTGTCCCTCGGCTTCAAATGCATCCAGGAGCTCTTGGCACACCTCTACCCGCCTCTGTTTATTGTCCACTGTCAACTGCTTGGGTAGCCCCTTAGCACAACCTTTTTAATATTCCAAGTCAGAGATTAATGTTTGTGCTGATCCATAAGACACATCCAATTCAATCAGCAAATTTCCTGACTCTGATGGAGTCGAATCTTCTCTGATTAACTCATCAGCACGTTTTAGGTTGCCTTCTGTGACTGTGGTTGATGGACGGCCCACCTAGGTTTTGTCTGAAATATCAGTCTCGTCTCCATCCTCCCCCTTCTTTGAATTTCTTTACCAACGTCAAACGTTGCTGATGTCCACCACGCGTCTCCATACACAGTTTTAAGTCAATCGGCCTGACTTTCCATCGTGTGCAACCCTCTTTTTCGTCAGACATCCATGGCTGCTGCTTTGCTTAAGCTTCAGATCATTGTGAAATTAGCATATCACTCCAATCGGAAAATGATAAAAAAAATTATTATGATAACTTTCAGAGATTTTGAAGATCTGGTTTGAAGTCAAATCATTTGTTGTTTGGAATAGGAAAGGTTTATGTTTTATTGGCAAAATTAATCTCCAGAGTATTTTCCAACCAGATTTTGATGCTTGGGTTCAACGGTTGGCGAAAATCGATCGAAAGCATGTGACTATATCAACAGTAGTTCCCTGTAGAAGAGGTCCCTAAGCTAGAATCTGTGTAAATTTGGTGTCATCGGCTCATTGATAAGATTTGGTGCTATTGATGCATTACTTTTGACCCCCCTCGTAATATTTGTCAAATGTCATAAATCAAGGAGGTTTTTATTTTTTTTTTTTCACAGGTTAATTCTACTGATCGCCAACGTTTGAAATCTCTCACCCTGTATTTATCCCCGATGTGGCATTGGCCACAAGATGAGTAACCCTGGAGGAAGAAATCCTTCCTGATCCTTCCACCCATGTGATGCACTAAGTCTGCCAACCTCTTAAGCTCATCCTTTTGTGTGAATCCCGTGAAACAGATGATCAGCTGGGCCATGTGGCTGCAGAACAGCGGACGGTTTACTCGCGGGAATTGGCTGCAAGACATGACATAGACTCATTAAAAGTTAACTGAAAGTGTGGACATCGAATTCTGCAACTCAAAAGAATAACTTTTTTTAAACCTCTGCAAACGCAGTTCACTGTATTGGTGTGGTTGAAGCTGCTACAACCAAAAATGTGGCCTCTGTTTTTTCTTTAAACTAGATTTTTAAAAGAAACTTGAATTATCTATTGAGACAATTTAGTTATCGCGTTGTCGTTGTCCTGGTATGTTTTATTTATCAAAAAATCAAAACTCAGAAAAATAGGACGAAGGACAAAGACAAACCCATTTTCACACAACACACCTCTCTCACACCATCTCGATGTCGCCATGGCATTACAAACAGGACCATCAACAAAGAGGGAGAGCTATGAGGTTTCAAGGTCAATAGCCATAGAGCTTTTAATTTTTCTAAACCCATAACAAATTTGAACAGAGAGAGTACCTTCCAAGCCTTTATCACAAAGCACAACATACATGACGAACACCCGTTGTAGTACAAAGCCATTAGTTCAGTTTGTAATTTAGTTGACAGAGTTAACGTCACACCAACTAATCCTGTCTTACAGTATATACAAGATTGCAAAAGGATACCATAAGAGATTCATTCTTCTGATGCAGTCTAAGTCTCACCTAACCTAGACCATGATATAAAGATCACCTCTATTTAGCCTTCCTCAAAGTCTACCTCCCACATAGCTGAGAGCAAGTCTCAACGTGAAACTTTCCCTGTGCTCAAGCAGACCAGATTATCACCTAATCTATTCAAGTTAATCTCTATCAGGACCTGTAAGCACAAGTCTCTCCTTGATAATCCAAAAGATGTGTGTGAAGTTTCTTATGGCTTTACAAATTTCAAATTTGTTTATCTTCAGGAAAACCTAAAAAAACCTTTGGTCACAAAATGACAAAAAGGGTAAACCTAGCACCAACACTACAGGTATAACAATGATACGCACCAATTGTTCAGATGGATGAGTGAAAAAGGGTTCTTTGAAATGCAGTCTAATAAAAAGCAGATAAATTTTGCCTTTTCGCTATTGCCCAAATTCTATACCCTGTTCAGTGTAAGGTGGAACATGACCACATTCTTTTGCCACTTATATGCTACACATTTTGTCAGAGGAGAGGCTCAGAGTTGTGCCAAAATACACTATAGCTACTATAGTATATTTACCCTAGGGTTGCATTATGACATTGGTCTTCCCCAGTGTTATCCCAATGTACTTTATCAGAGGTCATGCTTCATCTTATAGTGAACACACTGTAGTTCTGACAGGAGAGAACTCTTACACTTACCACACAGTAGGCATATAAAGATTCATCTGCACAAGCATCCATCTGTATGCTGGCCCAAAACCACTGGGAAGAGGGAGAATCACAAACAATTAGGAAAAGGTTGAAATGTTGGGAGGAACAGAACTACTTCTTTCCATCAAAGTCCTACTTTCAAACTGATTCTAGTCTTGCTAAAATGGTTCATAAACCAACCATGTTTAATAAACTTGTTTTGTGTATGTTTATTTTCATTTCCAAGTTTACTTAACTGCTACTAGTTTATATCTTGATCAGAGTCCCAAAATTGAAATCATGCATAAAGAAGTCAAACATATAATAACAATGAGGGTGTCACACACATTTCTCTTAAAAGTTAATATGGATCAAGCTGAAATAATTTGAAGTGTGCTACTACCCAAGGTAATGTAAATTTTATATTTTTTTTTCTTACCTCTTGTTTGACAACTTTGAGTCCTCCATTGTTAGTGAAATCAAACATATTAGTCACTACAGTTTCATCCACCACGAGATGTGTGCATGAAGTATCTCCTGCTGCTGCAAAGGTCCCACCTGTAACAACGCAAAATATTATATTGACAAAACCAAGAAAACCTTATAAGGAAAAATTTCAGAAACAAGCAGGAGTCTCCGATATGCACACACATACAGTCAGGTGGCTTCACTGATTTACACAATTTTTGTAGACATATGAAGCCCAATCACACATGACATTTTTTTTTTTAGGAGAATGAGGTTTTGGTCAGATGCTCAAAACTAGTGGAACTACGCAACATCAAGTAAACTATGCACCTAGTGGACTAGTTACACAATTTGATTTTTAGGTTTTAGCACTATCTGCCGTTTGTTCACAATAAACTTAACATGATTATTATTACCATAGAGATATATTAATAAAGAGGATCGATGGCCATCTTGATTCAACAAGCTCACTGGTAAATGCCTAAATGTTACTGCCCAAGCCCAAAACCTTACAGCATGGAAAAATTTCACTTTCTCGTTGATTTCGCCAGGCAGTCCTTGGTTATAAAATGATCCTTAGACAAACTCGCTCATGTTTGTGCCCATTCTAAAAGAATTAACCGGGAACAGTCCAGAGACCTTGATTACTACTGGTTATTGAAATGAATATATGAATTAGCCAATCAGATATATTTGAAAAGCAGATAGTGCTCACTCAGGGTTTAATACCCAACCCACAGTTATTATCCAACCCTAAAATATTTCAATTAAAGGCCGACTCAGAGATTTCCTGAGGAGGGCGCTCTCAATTTCCAAAATAATTGTGTTTTTTGCATGTACATAATGCTTGTCCATATGCTAATCACTGTGTGAAATTGCTATCGAATTCCTTCATATAGAAAATCACAACTTTGTTAAAAAAATCTGGATCCGAATTTTTGTTATACATAGTATCCTATGGGACATAATACTACACATAAATGTTTACTGCATCAAAACGAAAAAACTGATTCATCTCAAATTTCGGAATTGTGCATTTTAGGTTACTATCTTTAGTTCTAGTTGACTATTTTTCATTATTACAAAAAAAAAAATAATATTCGAAATCTCTTGAGTCAGTCTTTCAGGTAGCATCCACGGATTTAATAAAATGGTCGTACAGAAAAAAATGACCAATAAAATCAAAACCCTTGAATCAATTAGTCAACTTGACTTAGGGAAGGATTGAAATCTCCTCCACAATTTGCATTTTCAAGACTGCATTATTTTTTTTATTATTTTAGGTTTTATTATTGTTTTTTTACATTCCCTACTTTTAAAATAAATAATTTTCCCAAGCCTAGAATTGGAAGGTGGCTTTAAGCTGAAACTTTTGGGAAGGTGTGTATATAAACAAAATACCTAAACTATCAGGTTGGCTTTTGGAATCAAGTGTTTAATTCTTTAGAAAAAAATTATTTGAGGGAAAAACTTTAGGGAAAATTAAAAACAATTATTATTTCAACTAGAAACACACTCAATCTGCAAAATCTAAAAGTGAGAATTTTCTAAATTTGATTTATTTTCAATGACAGCTATTCAAGAACAAAGGGCCGGGTTGTAGTTTCGCTAGGAAAACATGATGAAAGTGCCAACTTCAGTCTTCTAGAAATCCTTAAACAAAAAAAGGTGTTGCGAACCACCAGTTCTTTTGTTTTGATGGACACACATAAAAAAAAAAAATTGTGTGGATTTTGATTATTTCTTTAACCATTCAAAAAACAAAACACCAATTATAACTCATCAAGTACTTGAGAAAATATGAAATTTAAAAATGTGTAGTTTTCACAAAAATTGCCCCATTTTGGTAATTTTCTGTCTGCCAAATTCAGGCCTGTACAAAGTCTAGGGGAATTTGAAAATAAACGCATTAAGGACCTATATTCAACGCCTTTTGGAAAAAATAAAACTTGGCACACCGGTTTCCTTCACCAATACCACATTCAGAGAATTTGAACAGATTCTGGGCACGAAGCCGTAGCGATAATTCCTACCTTAAGTCAATGTTCCCAACACTTGGTTCCCAACAAAACTGGGTTCTGTCAAAACTTCAACTTCAATCAAGTACATTACCTTGCATGGTTGTACTCTCCTCCATGTGTTCTGTTACTAATTGAGAAGCCTACAAAACTCAAGAACACTTGAAGAAAAGGCGGGCATCTTGTGGTTCAAGCTGCAAGGATATAACAACAAGTATACTCTAAACAAGGCGGTTCTATACCACAAGTGTCGCTGCTTTCGCGACCCACACACCTCTTCCTTCATCCTATGTATTGACCTTGAGTTTGCAAGTGACATTGGACCATGATATTGATGTTCCCTTTGTAGCATGTATGGCAACGTTTGGTTGCAATGGACTTGAACTTTCAAATTATGGAATTAGATATTTTAGCACAATTAAACTTTACATCATATGAACCTTTGACCTTGAGGCTTGATATGTGAAACCCTTGAAGGTCACCAGGAGGCAATATATGACCCAAGCTAGGTGGAAATGTCGAATGAGAAACTTCCCCGAAAATTTAACTTTGTAAAAAACGGGCCCCACGGCCGACAGGGAATGAGGCACTGGTAGGGTAGTTACTTCATTATTGCAGAGATACATTAAAATGTTGGTTATGTTTAAACAGGGGGAGATATGATAAGGCTTTCAAGATTACATTTTTTAAAATCTGGAACTTGATTCGTAAAATTACACAGTATGTTATTACAGTCCAAAACTAAACTGGCAATGTCAGTGAAATGGTGGGTAATGGGTAGTTTAGGACCCTACCATATATAGGGAGAAATCTTTCTAATCCAACATTCTAAAGCAACCAGAATAGATTAGATAGCTCCCGTGAACACTTTCCAATAACTTTTTGGAAAGAGGGTAGGGCTTGAAAAATAAGAGAAAATAAGGGGATACCCAGACAAGGTTAAACAACTTTGAAAATCGCCAAAAAACGGCAACATCTCCTGAAAAGACACCAAACATGTAAAACACATCGTGAAACTTACCTACATCGATAAAATTAATATTCCGTTACTGGAAA
Source organism: Ophioderma brevispina (assembly GCA_023653785.1). Lineage (NCBI taxonomy): Eukaryota > Metazoa > Echinodermata > Ophiuroidea > Amphilepidida > Ophiodermatidae > Ophioderma > Ophioderma brevispina. The sequence goes on from JAMKCH010014374.1 coordinate 64,491, forward strand.
CATGGTTATACAGGAAAAAAGAAGAGAAGGCTTTGTAGAAAAGGGAAGAATTACGAGTATAATACACCCGTTCGAAAGCGGAAGACACCATTTTAAATGCCCAAACTACTTCTGGTAATCCACACTGCATGATTGGTCCAAAAGTTAGGGGACAAACCAAGGGGCATTATGCAATTGGGTAAACAGGTGTTTTGGCCATGAATACGCCCACGCAAGACTGCGCGGTTGTTTGCAAGCCTCACCGGAGTGTTTTATCGGCTTATCGGGTAGCTCGAAAATGGAATTTTTGCGCATTTCATTCAATTGAAGGTAATATTTGTTTTTTAACGTGTATTTTAAGCTAGCCATTGGATGAGAACAGGGTTTCTGAGGTGAGTGGACGTTTGGGGTGTGTTTAAGTAGTTATTTAACACGTAACCCATGTAGGGTCCGAACAACTTACTACTTTTGCCGTGACATGTGTCACTGACCTGGCGGTACTGTAATCAGAAATAAAAGTGTGCCTAGAAAAATATGACACGAGCATGGGTTACCTTTACATTCAAAATTCAGGTATTCGATGGTAACCTCATTGATGGTAGTTCAATAATATTGTGTTTTCCACGAAGGGAAGGAATCAGGTAAAACCATACAAA
>JAMKCH010014375.1:0-32207 GCA_023653785.1 Ophioderma brevispina
GGCAGTGTTCCAAGATACGATTCTCCATTCAATTACGTGTGTGTAGTAAGTATCCGTACGGACAGTAATGACTAAAATTTCTGATTTTGTCCTTATTAGGTTGATTATGGTCTTATCATTGGAAGGGGTTAGGATAGTGCACGTGTTACAGAACATGCAAAAATATCTGATTTTGGATGATTTTTCAATTTTCTGATTTAGCAAATACTGATAGTGCCTTTAAATGCATCACACTGCAAATCCTGTTAAAATTATTTCTTACAGTAGTGCAATGCAGTATTTTGGGGTAAAGCATCCGGCGGTGCGGAAAGTGTGTAGTCTGCTGGTAACAGGACCCGAAAAATATATCTAAATTAGTACTGCGCGATTAACGTTATCAGTCCGTATAGCGAATCGCATGCAAATGAAAACTAAATCTCAAATATCTCCGGAAAACGAATGGGGTTCTATGGAGATTTTTACATCAGAGGGTCTGTTACTATGTTTTGTTTAAATAGTACTGTCATTGGGTCTGAACCTATAGACATAGCGGAAATTCGAATGTTTTTGTCGGGTACTTCGGTGCTCGCAAACACGCCGAAAATAGTGAACAAGCAATCGCTTACGGGCGCATCCCTTTTCCCACAGCATTTCGGTATTATTCCAGTCTTGAGAATTTTCAAAACGCTGGTTTCAATTTACGTTTTCAATTTAGAAACAGGCTATACGTACTTACGTACCGCAGTAGGTAAAGCAGTGGGTATCGGGCCTACCCGACTCTGAGGGGGCAAATTTCCCTCTCAAATTTCCCTCTCAGGGTGGTCAAAAGGCCAATCCGTTCCCGGGTCAGAGGGCTAAAAAACAGCTGATTTACGCATGATTTTTTTCACTTTTTTCCGGCCAAAGTCGTCAGGGGGGGCACCCCCCCCCCCCGGGTTAAGCCACTGGGCGGTAAAGGCCTCAGTTCAGCAATGCCACATCACAATGCAGTGGAAGATCCATCTTTAACCAGCTGGTAGTTTCATCATCCAGTTTGATCAGACCTGGGATCCTCTTGGGGATTGTAGACCTCACAATAACTTATGTGGTCAAGGTTTGTGGCTTTCCACAATCGCAGTTTGGTGAAAGTCCACACCGATCTTGTGAAGGGTGAAGTACTTTGTATGGCAATGCCTTGGGCTTGCAGGAATTACATTGATATGTAGGAACAACCTCAACATTAAACTTTACACTCGATGCACAACTAGCTTCAGAGACAGCTTATCACCCATTCAGTGGCCGCAAATTTGAAGAGTTAACACACATACAGCGTGTACAGTAATAACGTCCGTGCAGCTTTCAGGCAAAAGTCAAAAGTACCGGCAGCAAAACCAGGAGTGAAAGACAGATTTTCAGAACAGTATTCATTTATAGAGCAACATCATTACATTGTGGAGTAAGGGTTCTAACCTTGTATCTCTAGCTCAAGTGAACTCTAAATCAGAGAGGTGGGAGTATGTCACGATTGACACCAACTTGCTCTTTATTCAGAAATCAAGACATAACAATATTGGTCTTGCCAGTTTGGGTCCAAGTCGGAAAGCAACCAGAATTGGCACATTCATAAATTCCATAAGGCCAATACAAATGGAAAATGCCAAACCTTGAAGAATCCGGTGTTTCTCTAAAAAAATATCCATTTTTAACAATCACCCTTAAAATAAATTTTCCAAGTCGACTGATCTTTACAATATTAATATGATGCTGGTAGAACCTTAGAAGCTAGCACTCATATGTCTATTTGCCAATGCATGCAAGACTCCAGGAATACCTTGAGAAATCCAAATGCCACATCCAGCAGATCGTGTCGCCCCCCCGGGTTTAAGTCGTATTAGTTCTTTCTAATTTAGATGACAGCTTTGGTTCAAAAATGTGGGGTTGCAATAATCCTCGCGTTACGTTTTATTTTTATTAAACCAATGACAAGTATAAAAATTAGGATTTCTAGCCGCCCTCCCCTGAAAGAAATTATTGAATTTAAAAGGGCCACAGTCTATTATATCATTTAAATATACGGTACTGTTATTTATCGTATTTAACGACACTATCCGTGATTTGCAAAAATATTGAAAAATTTTGAGGAAATAGCTTCAAAGGGAAGGATAAGTCTGTAGAATTCTCATAAGTTACCCTTTCCAGCGGTAGAATTGACAGAAAGGAGAAAACGGCAGTGTTCCAAGATACGATTCTCCATTCAATTACGGTGTTGTAGTAAGTGTCCGCTCGGACACAAGTAATTACTAAAATCTCCGATGTCGTCCTTATTAGTTTGCTTCGGCTCCTATCATTGCAGGGTCTGTTAGGATACCTGTACTTGTTGCATACAGCAAAAATCTGATTTTTGATGATTTTTTTTTGATTTTGCTTTATTTAGCAAATCAACTGATATGCCTTTACTTATTCCAAGCATGATTTTTAAAATATCAGCACAACATTATCAGCCGGTTTAATGTTAGGAAACAAGTAGGCATAAAAATAAATTTGCGAGAAAAAAAATATCAACAGAATGGAGAATTAAAACAATTCTTGTTGAATATCGGACTACAAATCAAATTTCAGTGATTTTTGGCCAAGTTCCGTAGGAGTTTAATGGTAAGAACGAAAAGGGGGGATCAAATGAGGGTCGGTACTTTTTAAACCTGTCAGACTATATATTTCCAATAGCTGTCAATACGTACATACGCATTTGTCTATAAGAGCTTCGCTTCGCAGATCGCTTACTAAAGGCCCAGAAAATCCAACTTCAACATGGTCACAATGGGCTCACAATAGGCAGACACGGAGAACAAGTTTGGCCACTATTTTGCATATGGAGCAGACATCACTAATATTACCGCACATTTTTGACGATTTCTATAGCCCTCTGCTTGGCATCCTCATCATTGCTGAGCATGAAATCTGATGCCTAATAAACTAGCAAGTTACCATTGATGGCCTCTATACACACAGACCTGGAAGAAGGTCTGGACAATTGCACCACTTTCTATTAGGTTTTATAAACGGAATGTTCACACATTCCTTGACTTGCTGAAGACCAGTTTACCTATAAATGAACTAAGAATTTTTTTTAAAATTTTATATCAACAACTCTACTAACGAATAAAGTTACAACCGCCAAGCTATTGAGCTAGCAGGAAAATTTCCAGGAACCCGTCTGTGCCACAAAAAAAAAATATTTGGGAAACATTTTTGGAAAAAGTACAACTTCATCTGAGTTGTCCATGTGAATGTTTGCAGGAAATTGCAATATTTTATTTTCCCAAGGAAAGGATAAAAAAAAACTGCCTGTGTCATGCCAATCATTGTGATAAACAATGAAAATTGCCTAATGTTCAAAAATGGTTTATGGAAAATGTTCATGAAAGAAAATTTGTTACTTTCTTTACATCCCAAATCTCTACCATATTGCTTATTGTGTTGGCTTTGGAGCATGAACTATATACCACTCTGCCAAAATTTTGCTTATAATCTCAAAATCAATTATGACAAATTTTTCATACAAGTGCTTTACAAAAGTCAAGGGAGATTTCATTAGTTTTCTGTGAAGTTTTCTTTAGATTGTAGGGTTTTGTGTCAAGGTCATTCAAAGTTGCATCATCTTCCCATCGTATTTGGTGTGAGAGCCGGAATGAGAGCTAAAAACCTGATTTGGTAAGCTTTTTCAGGGGAGGGAGTACTGTGTAAAATTAATATTGGTTGACGAAAATGGGTCACATTTTTGTTCATATCAAAACCAACTCTTTTAGTGTAAAGATTTCAAACATGTACATGAGAAAAACAGCAGATTTTTGAACAACCAATATTTTGACCACTACGAGTAAAATCTGGGGTTCTGAGGATGAGGCTATTAGTCGGAACGGGCCATGGCCCTTCAACAACTGTATTTAATTTTGCCATCTCATGAGTATATGTGTGACAAGCCCAAATTCCCAAGGGATGCAAATTGAAAAGCTGCCCCACCTCCCGGCTCCCTCAAATCAAATACAACGTGGAACCATGTGAGTTCTTCATTTTTTCAAAACCCCCCCTTTTCGATGATTTTTGCATTGATTTTACCCCCCTTTTTTTGCCAAATCCGATGACAAATTAGGTTAAAAATACCCCCTATTTCAAGGTTTTCAATGACAAGATTTTAGAAAACCCTTTTCAATGTCTCTTATAATTTAACATATTAAGAACAAAACATACAAGTATCAACATTACTTTGTGTCTGCCTTCTGCTTGTTGTTGCAGTGACAATAAGGGTGGAATCGATGTACATGCCAGAGAATGTGGGTCTGGATGCAGGCTAAAGACCAATCGATCACGACCAATTCTGTGAAATACCCCTTTTTAAATTTTGCAGAGACGGATGCTCAGAATACCCCCCCCCCCTTTCCGTGAAATTAGAAACTCTCATGGTTACCACTTTAATGTTGAGTTGAGGTACCGGGCCCCACCTGTGTACTAAGAGTTGATACTGGTCCCTAATGGAATAAAAGAGGCACATAGCAAGAAAAAGTCCCAAAATAGTGCTTCCTGTTCACATGTGTGGCCACAAAATTGGATAAGGCGGCAATTTTACGAAATCGAACAACGCGCATGGTCATCCCAACTCGCTCCAGGGGAGGACAAGTTTCCTCATCCATCCTATAACATAAACACATCTGTGAAGTCACCCTATTGTTTTTTTCCGCTCCATTATTTTGCACGAATGGAGCGAAAGTAAAATAACACGCCATTCGTAACTCAGAAAAACGACTGTTTCGCCGATTTTACGAATGGCGTATTATTGGATCATTCGCTCCATTCGCGCAAAACAATGCAGGAAAACAATACAAAGCAGGTATTACAATATTGGCACAATTTAGAAATAGATTTGCGTTTGATAAAATCACATGAAAATAACGATGTTATACCCAACACGAGTTAATTTTTTGGTCGTTCTTTTTAGTTTGTGTGTTTGTGTTATTTTTCTAGGTCAGTTATGATCTCATCAAGATGTCTTTTTTTTATTATTTTGTATGATCTGAGTATTTCAATACATTTTTTCACGATAGAATTCTTTGTGTTTGAATTTTTTGAAATTTGACTTGTTTGAATCTTATATTTATGCATGGTTGATCTACTTTTCTTTCATTTATTCCTTCAACTTTTGTTTATCGTGTCCTTAGGCCAAAATAATTTTTTTTTTTATTTTTTGTTCCGTATTGTTTTTTTAATTTGTCAAAATCTAACAGAAACTTGCTGATTCTTTGTATCTTTTGTGCGTTTTCTTTATGTATTAATTTGTGTTTCCCTGTTTATTGATCTAAGCTTAATCATAATCATAGTATGTTTTTCTACTGAACATTTGTGTAAAGTAATATGCATGATTCAGTTTGGTTCATAGGAATTATGCGACGTAAAATTTCATTTTTTTTTTCATTTTAAAAAGGAGGAATTTCTAGGAAGCAGCGCCCCATTTTTTTTCGAACCTGAGTTTTTGCATATTTTTAAATGCCGTCAACATATTCAATCACACATGAAGTAATAATTAAGTTGAATACATCTTATGTAATAAGATGGTAATATAATTTAGTATTTCTTGATTTTTTCTGTCGTGCACGACAGAAAAATCAAGCATGCTTCTCTATAGAGCCAATTCAAGTCACGAGAGATTTCACATAGGCGTTCCTTAAAAAATCGACAGTACTGATTTTGCCCTGATTGTAAGGCTTTCCATCAAAAATATCCACCCATCTAAAAGGATTAAGCGAGAAATGTTTCTTTGACAAAAATTGTGAAATTTCTAATTTCGTATAGGTTCAAATAGAGACAATTCAGCCTATGTTTACAGTGAAATATAATCAAAATCAAAATCCTTCGTTTTTCTCTGTTAAGGCATTTCTGTAGGCGAAATACAAGGTAAGAAAAAAAACTTTTTTTTTTTTTATGTGGGAAGTATCTAATCTATATGAAAATTACTATTATGACGCAATATTTTGGGTGCCTCAAAATCTCTCGTTTGCACCTTTAAGTCAATAAGGCTATACGCTACACAGGTTTTTCATTGTTTACATTGTAACCAATTTGTTTTACATTGTGGTTTAGGGTTAGAGTGTTCTGTGAGGTAGTTATAAATAAAAAAAATGTCTCCTGTAAAACTTTAAAGGGGGGTTATGTATTGAAAACTATTTCCCGCGACATATTTAGTCGGCCACGATTAAATAAATTGAAAAAACTTTCTTAAAAAACGAAATGCTGATAAAATGAGAGATTGAAAACCTGTATGCGAGCGAAAAGCCGACATATTTTTGGCCTAATAGAAAAACGAGGACCAACGCGCAACTTCAAACTATACCAGTTCCTATTATTCCTTGGCATTAGCACAGGGAGAAAACAGAAAAATACACAATTACGATGAAATCTTGTCCCCATATAGAACCATTAGTCGATCAGTATATTCCCGAATTTATGAGTCGGCACGGCATTTAACTGGATATGTGGGTTATGGATACAGTAGGTACAGAACCACATCCCCAGTTACAATCCGGGAAAAAAGTGTTAGAAACACTAATTCATCATTGTTTAAAATATGCGTCTATTTTACCATGTAGTGTTTTTGACTGATGTCAAGTTTTAAAATAAGGCGAGAAAACTTGTCTCTCAAACCTACCCTTCCCCACCCCCTATCAACCAATGTTGGAGAAGTGACAAGGAAGTTGAGTACATGAGGTGGATCAACATTGAATAGGGGAGAGAGGGGGGGGGGGAACATTTTTCAAAGAGACGTGCATTTATGTTTAACCATTTTTGCCCGTGATTGAGCTGAGTAACAGCTGTTTAGGGATTACTTACCAAGAACCAAGATCCTCATCCTTCGGTTCATCCATACCTCCCTCAGATTCAGATTTTGGATTCATATCCATGCACATTCAGGTTTATTCATTTGAACAACCAAAATCATGATCAAATACAATAAAATAATTACAAGGCATGTCCTCAAGTTGCAAGTGCATTTAGCTTGAATTCCAAGATACGGGTTCATATCCATTTTGTATTCTCGTTTACAACATGTAGCGGTCATTTCCATCATACCAGTATCTACTCTATATTATCACCAGGGTAATGAAGTACAATGACGAGTATCAAATATAAATGTACATCCACTATGTAGCAAACTGTGACAACACATCAACTACGAACCTATACCAATGAAATCCGCAGTACGAAATGCTGATGCGGGGACTTGAAAATTGCCGATCAATATTTGAACCTAATCTTCATCATTATACAAATAAAAGAAGTTTTGTCCAGTATTGCGTTCTAAGACTCTTAATTCACACCATTCATTACCAACCTTTGAATACATTATCCGGCTTTAAGCGGTAATGTGATTATCTTGTGTATGAGTAACTAACTTCAAAAACACTCCATTCGTTGAAAAATAATGGACGCGAAAAAGCAAAGAGGGACGTCCCAGATGTGTGTTAAGTCGGATATTACACTCGTCACTCTCCATTCGTGGCTGAGAAGGGCTTCGGGGGTACGCCCCTCAGCCAAATCTCAGCCACGAATGGAGAGTAAATCGGTGTAATATCCTTACATAATTTTCATTTCAATTAACAGAGGATATGACACCAGACATTTTCTGTAAATCCCAACAAAGTCCTGAAGCCACCACAACTACAATCAGTATAAAGGCAATTGGTCTAATATCAATTTATACCAGGGGGGTAATAACACTAAATATTACAACGTGGGATTTGGGCAACATGCTGATAAATTGCCCATACTCACAGCAGATAGTATTGAAGAGTTTATTTACACTAAATAAACACCACTCGATCCTATCGTGCATTTCACTTTCCACTAGCACACAACATTCTCCTACTTTACAATGTACCGATAGCATTACCACGTGCAGGTCACTTATAATTTGATAGTAAAACTCGCAAGTAAAAATGGCACAAGTGTCCATTCAGGTCAGTATGATCAAAGTTGTCCCATTTATTGTCAACCACTACCATACACCACACACAACATATTGACTTGTTCTTTTCTGTCCCATCATTATTGCTCTGGCTGGCAGCTGGCTTGGCCGTGATTACCCTGGCAGGCTGGTTGCTCACAAGATGAGTTTTCAACCAGGACATTTTGTGTGTCTATGCATACTTCTTGTTTCCATTTGATGATGAAATCAATACCATTTTAACTCAGCTCACATCATTGCTGCATAATACAACATTTGAACCTGCTAACACATCAGTGTTTCATGATGAAAGCAAGCCTGACGGAATGAGGGGCAGCTTGCTAACGCTATATTGTATTGTGGATACAAACTATGCACTATCTTCAAAAATAATTATCAATTCATGGCCTATCAAATTTATCACTAAAATATCCTGGAAGTTTTCTATTGAAGGCCCTCCTCTGTTTTATTTTTTTCTGAACAAATTTTAAGGGAATGAGTGAGCACTTCAGGGACTGCTGACAGTTTTCATAGGGGGACAAGTCAGATGAGGGGACAACTCAAATAGGGTTTTTAGAAGGCCAAAATTGTCCCACAGGGCAAAATTTTATTTAAAAATTTTTTATGCACAGAACAAGGCTTTCTGAAGCACCAAGAGCTTGCTTTTTATAAAAATCTGTAAAAGTGATTTCTACTATTGATCAGTTTTCTGCAATTTGTATTATAAGTATTCTTGCCAAACCCATTTCAGTTTCATTCAACACAGGCTGCATGGGCGGAGTTAAAAACCCCCCATAACATCATCATAAAGTTTGCTGTTGGCATTCAACTTTTCGTATGTGTTGATTGAGCACTGCATGACAAAGCCTATTGCAAGGTGCAGGTCCACAAGTAGAAGTGATTGTTAAAACTCGTGAGTGAAACTTGATTTTGAAAAAATAGTTGGTTCTGAGTTTGGTAAAACATGGGGAGGGAAAATAATTCTTTCCTTGGGATGCCTCAAGGGACAAAGATTATTTTCTCCTCAAAGTTGACACTTATTCTGTCATCACCTTATTCAAATAAGGTAAAGAGAACTTGAAATTGTATTTGTATGACAGACATCGCCCAACAAACGATAGCAGATCTATTTTCGTAGTCTTTCCACTACTTTAATTCTTTACATGAGATACCTGTGGTAAAAGCCCTACTTCACAAAACTAAGGGGGTTTAGGTTGTCTAGAGAACTAACAAATAAAGTTCTTTCCAAATACTCGGCAACAATAGATCTCTTCTGTTGCTATTTTGGGTTGTAGGTTCAAATCCCAAAAACCCATCACTAGCAAGACAAACTTCAATATCACCATGGTTACCGTCATTAACATTCTAAACCACCACACCACGATTGCAAATGTTTTTTGAGTGGTCCTTAAATATTGCCAAGCTCCATGAGGTTACTAAGCAATCTTAAAACCAAAAAGCTGATCCTTAGATTACATCTAGTAAGAATTGAGGATCTTCATAAAATATTACCAAATCAATTTACTATATAACTTAGGTGGAAATCGCACGATTTCAGTGATTGAAATGACAGCAATGTAGTCAACAGGACTTGTTTAACCTGTATTACTGGCATGGTTACCTTATTACTTTTTGGGGGTTTGCACGAGCGCCGATCATCAATTGCTACCTCATTTGTCACCTATTTTGCACTCAGAGGTTGTGCAGTTCTATTGTTTAATATCCTAGACTTCAATTCACAAATGAATATTTTTTAAGTACAATGAGAAAAACGAAAGGCTTTAATAGATCAAATTCCAGGTGACAAACTGGGAATGGAGCACTGTCAGCAAAATGCATTGGACTGAACTACAGCAGTTGCATTTTTAGTGTTTTATGGCGGTTACTGAAATGCTTATGCTAGAATTGGGTCAGGTCCTCAAGAGATGTTTGCGAGTGATACATCATATCGTTGAAGTGAAAATTGCAGATTCATGAAAGGCATACAAAATGACTTATTCAATGCATTAGTGGGCATTCAGATGCATATAAGCATGAATCCCATAGAATTCATTAGGAGTTGTCCAATGATACTGTCAGCAAAATTTCATTCATAACAAAGGTAAGTGTATATAATTTACGACACCTTAACCACAATTGTGTCATGGTTAACTAATTACATCAAACATGTTACAAGACAAGGTGACAAAAAAACACCGTCACCTACCCATGCAATGGGGAAATTGGTTACGCCTGCCTTCTATGAAGGTGTACCTTTTAGCCAATCAGAACAATATGCAAATGAGGTACTTAGTATGCACATTTTGGAACAACAGACAACACAGGTGATACTATTTGTCACTATAACACAACCAAGTTTTAAAAAATCTGTTATGCATTCACAGTCTGGCCAGATAAGTGAAGTTTGTCATTTTTGGATGGTGACAAACACTACTCATCCAATTCATACAAGTGGTGTGACAACTGAAATCAAGTGATCCTTCTAGATATTAATAGTGGCAAAAAAACCTCTACCGGGCGTAACCAGCTTTTTTTCGGGGGGACAAAGGGGTGGGGGGGGCCACATATTTTCAGGGGGCAAGCATATATTAAAATTGTTAGTATAGTAATGGCCATGTAAATCACTAATTTTTTTTTTGGGGGGGGGAGCAAGATTCCCCACATGGGGAGGGGGGGGAAGCTGCCCCCCTCTGGGTATGCCACTTGGCCCGATTTGCCCACATGTGGATTGTTTTTAAAGACTTGCGTAGCATGTAAAATCAGCTGCATTTTGGCAAATGGGATTTAAATGAGTTTAAATAAAGTGGTGAAAAAAAGATCTGCGTAATTTTTAAGATCAGTACAAATGATTTTTGACAAAACTTGAAAACAAAGAATTCCATTAAAAGAGTTTCATCCCTCTAAAACTTTTTTGGTTCTTTTTGAAGAGGATGACCAATTTAAGTCTACATTTTTCTTTTTGATAGAATGGCCCTTCACCCCAAAACCCCATCTGTAAAGTTTTGTGTGATATTTCAACCCATTTACGAGCTAAAAAACTTGGATTTTGTAATCCCCCATAGAGTTGACTGTGTAAAATTAATATTGGTCAACCAAAATGGGGCACATTTTTGCTTATAACACCAAACAAACACCTTAATCCTAAGATTCACAGAGTAAATGAGAAAAATAGTAGCTTTCTTTAGACCAAAATTTTGACCACTTCAGTAAAAATCTGAGGTCCTGGGGAGACACTATTAGACAATCGGACCATGGACCTTTAATGGTGAAAGTGACTCAACACAAAAATTTGAATCACAATGCAAATGCCTTCTGGTACATGAATTGATCTCCACAGTGTATGCAAGCAAAACTTCACCTTGTACACTACTCCAAAATCAGTGCACGCACTGCATAATTAAAAAGTAATTCCTGGTTGGGACTCTTTGCCTTATGGCCATTTATTACTGTATTACCGAGGACCACAGATGTGTTCATTACAGACTAAGCCAGCACTGATACGAAACTGCACATCACCCATATATCACAGCTGCATGCAACCGCATTTGTGAGCGTAAATTTGGACAGGTAGCACGTCCATCTATTAAATGTGTGGGTGCTACTGTTTACACCAATGAGGAGAGGTTACTGGCCGGAGGGTGTTTTGAAACCAAATCCTTAATGCATTTGCAATGCGTCTATATTGCACTGTTAAGAAACAAATAGCCCAGTACTTAAGGATAAAAAAGTACTCAAAAAAAGTTTAATAAGAAATTAAAGAAACATTCCAAGATAATGCTAAAATTACCCAAGTACTGCTTTGTGGGCTAAAATGAGTGCAAAAATCAGGTTTTTATGTGTTAAGGGTTTGTGTGATAACATGACTTATTTGAGGTGAAATTTCCCCAAAATGGTGCATTGTGGGAGTGGATCTCAGTACACCCTCTGGATATTGGCTGGGATTGATAAATGGTGTGATATAGGTGAATGACCGTTTAACAAGACAAATACTAATATAATATTAATTTCTTTTAATTTTAGTTGACATTAACTTCATGCATATTCCAGGTAGTTGCCAAACACAGAAATTTGTCTTCAGTAGCAATAAAGCAAGAAGGGGCACAATCCAAACAACAGTAAGAATGCAATGACATGTCATGATGTTGCTGTGAATGCCATATGACAGAGTATAAATGTGAACCATTGTGTCGGTTTAATTTTTCTGTATAAAGGAAATTACATTCATCTCCTGATGCATATTAATATTTTAAAAAAAATACTTCAAGTTACTTACATTGGGATATGGTAGTTCACCTTTTTAGTAATGAGCCAATCAGAGCAAATATGCAAATGAGCTCATTAATATGCACAGATAATAATGACACAGTGCATGGGTATTACTTGCATCCACCACTACCCACATACCAAGTTTCATAAACTAAAATGGAACACGCAGACAGGGTTTATATCAGCAGAAATTGCCATTGCACGTCAGATGCATAAACATATACTATACATGCTACAGTAGATTTCAAATTACGTGAGACTCCTTGCATATTGGGACAGGTGTGGCATTGATATGGGGTTCAATCCTCGGCCATGCAGAGACCAGGCCTTTGTTGCCTTACAAAACATATGTGACCTTATTATCCATCCCGGTGCTGTTTGTGTCCTTGGGCAAGATACTTAGTCTCGATTGCCTCGTCGACCCAGGCGACAATTGGGGAGCTGTTATGGGGAATGTTACAATCTAAGTGCTGATAGGAACGCACGTCGGAGATTCTGGCCCGAAATCATGCTCCAGGACCATGACCAGTCTTATTATCTCATAAGGCAGCTATTCAATATTTTTCTACTTCAATCCACAACTCTGATGTTTTTATGATTCCAATCTCCAACTCTAAAATACAAATAAAATCATAAACTAAATTTTGTTCCTGGAGTGGGATTCGAACCCACGACCTTTAGATAACAAGACGAGCGCCCACAGACACACGCAACGCAATCCGAGCCGGCAGGAAGTCATTCTTTTGTAATACTTCAATATAAACATTAACGGAATAAAGTGCACACATAATGAATAGCGCCCCTATGAGACGAGTTGAAAATATATGCTCCTGGAGCATGATTTCGGGTCAAAATCTCCAAGAATCGATAGGAACTGCGCTACGGTTGTGCCCTAGTTGAAGCGAAATGATTCTGATGATTTCCTAGTGACAGCGTAATAATTATTGGACCTGGAGCCTGCCAGCTCAGGCCGTGAGGAAAAAAACATCTTCCCCCGCATCTGTGACTATCGGAAACTTTAGTCACAACGCCCCGTGTCCCCTCTAAGGACATGTGTCGCGTCAATTAGTAGTAGTACAAAGTTCCTGTACAGAAGCGGCTTACTGGAAACTGAGTATCAGTATACAATGGTCTGTTAATGATTGAAGGAATTATGCCATTGCCATGTTGATCGGGAGGTCAAAATCCATTTTGCGCTAATCTCTTAAATATATAAGGTTGGCCCATTTTTGATGACAAATATAAAAACTTAATTGTGTTATGTGTACATCGATATAAGAGAAAATTATTTCTTCCAATACTGTGTAAGGAATTGAATTTTGCTAGTGTCAAAAGTTATGTTCAAAAAAACAACGTGAATTAAATAATTGCTGGCGTTTCATCCTGATACTCAATTGAAACATCCATCTATTTTAGATGTGAAATAATGTATTTTAGGTCAACTTTTTATTTACTAGGCTACATTTTACTATATATTGTCTAAGCTATAAACTTTTTAACCTGTTGGCCATTAAAATAATTCCTCTGACCGCTCATGTGAATGGACAGACCAGAAATCTTTTAATGAGGTATCATGTATTTTGAAATCTACTATAGTTGTCGGCCAATGTCGCGCTGAGGTATGAACCCAATAATAGACAGAAAGACAGACAGACAGACAGGACCGATGGATACAGCATGGTTGACATAGGTTTTATACAGGCTGCTATGCTGGTATGAGTCAAAATTAAATAGAGTTTTACTCTTTAAATTTATTTCTAATATTGAAATCCAGCACAAAAATTCATTTTGCAACAGGGGCCCACTTCCACTATATTTCCCAAAATATTTATTAAGCAATTATAAGAAATCCAACCCACACCTACCCAGCCAACCATGAATGGTCATTGAAACAACACTTTCATTATTTACCTCTGCTGTTCAGTTCCACGACTGCAACAACAGAGCAGCGTGAATTTACAACAAAATCAAACATATCACCCGGGTTATGCCACTACATTACTCACAAGGGAAATGTTTAAACAGTCATGGTCATACAGCCTTTCAAATAGCCAAATCCAATAGAAGCTGATAGATAGCCGCCCCGCCTTTTATAGTTGTTGCAATTCCCAAGTAACATTTATTCAGGTTATATGAGTAAGCTCAATGAGGTGCAGTACAAAGCGGTGTCGCTCTGCCACTAACGGCCTTGCCTTGATAAATGATGTACAATTGCATGCATATGCAAATGTCATAAGCTCTTCTATATAAACATTTACGCTGCTCCAACTGCCAACCTTTCACATATAATTTGAATGAAAACAGTGCTCTTAATTAATAATTGAATAAACAAAAGGGCATGTCATTTGAGGGGTGAGGGGTGGTTGTTATGATAATAGTTACAAGGAACATACCTAAAAGTACACGGAACATACACTGATAATACCTGTCAGCTCTACCAATGGCAAATCACACATGATAATCTAATCCATGACAAAATCTTTTTTTAGATTGATTTTTTCTTGACATATCTCATTTCCAACAAAAAAACAAGGTTTAGCAACAACAAAAGGATACAAAAGAAGAGGGTATGATCCCAACAGGTCCTTGGGCTATGACAGCATGGTGGGCCAGTTGCTTTCTTGCATAACTCTAGAAACCACTGTTAATGGCTGGGTAACATATTTCCTACAGGATACAAAGATAACCATGTTGACCAAAAACTCCACATAACCTAGGTGGTTGAGTCGTTGTTCCTATGACTTACATGGGCCGGGTTCAACCCAACAGAAAAGGGATCTTCAAGTCAAACTAAGCGCATTTGTCCTTAGATCAAGAGACATGGATCTGCGGATTTAGCCAAGAGCTAGTACACATATAAAGCTGGGGTGACACTGATTACCAATACTTTTACACGACACACAGTTGCACGCAGAGACGATTGGCCTGGGTGTGAAGCAGCCTGCCTGCCCTGCCACAGATAATGCAAAAAGCCGGTTGCAAAATATGCTAGTAATGAAACAAACTAAAGCAGATTAGAGGTGTTCTCCATCTCGTGTTTATTGGATTAAAGTTTGCATGTGTCCTCTAAGACAACACATGTGTGATGAGTGTTGAACAAACCCAGCATTCGGCATCTAACAACATCGCATCACATTATTCCATGGAAGAGGTTCGAATGGGAATGAAATGTCTTGATACTGGAAAGAGAAGAATTTGGTTCTATAAGATCTGGCTTAATTTTAATTTCTTCCTTTTGGACCATGGTTCTATGGCATCAGAACCTGTGTTTGTAAATGACCTAGTATCAAATTACATCTGACTTTGCCATAAAGAATTTACTTCTGTGTTATACACAACTGCTGCGGTGGTAATTCCTTTAGGATACTTTCACTTCAGTAAACAGGGCCTTTCTAGGAAATGCACCCCCAATTTTGTTTTCAAAACCAGGTAGAATGTTACTAATGTGTTAAATACCTATCAGTGATGTTAATCCAAGAGTCCAAAATACTTGAAATTTTCAGGAAAGCTTATAAATGAAGGATAAGTCTGTAAAATTTACATAAAACTTTTTCCAACTGAAGAATTTACAGAAAAGGAAGAATGGCAATTCATGTATAATATCCATTCAAATATTGTTTGTGTAGTAAGTGTCCTTATGGACAGTAACAACTAAAATGTCTGATTTTGTCCTTATTAGTTTGCTTCTGGTCCTATCTTTTGAAGGGTATATTAGCATACCTACAGGCATAACTTGTTACAGACATGGCAAAAAATTCTGATTTTTGACGATTTCTTTTTTTCAATTTTTCTGATTCAGCAAATCAATGATATATGCCTTAAATAATGCCTGACATGAATAAGCCAAAAAAGCTGGCTATAGGTAATAAAAATAAACAAAAAATTTAAAGCGAGCTTAAGGCCGATTAAGTGCATTTTGTGATTTTTCAGCACCTTCTGTTTTTAATTCAGGGTTCCACTAATATCCTTGAGAAAAGCTTATTCACAAATTTAGTTGATTCCGATCTCGGTTTTTATGTTATAGCAAAATGCTTGTTTCCCATGGTCCAGAGGTCACTGTGGTGACGTTTACAACAGAAAATACAAAATTACAAATTTCTACAGATACGGCCCGATTTGCATGTAAGAATACGTATACATGGATTACTAAGGCTAATCGGTTTCAGATGTATAAATTAGCAACATTTAACGAGGTATAGGGGTTTGAAGTTGTTGGAGCATGAAATGCAACTTTAAAGACCGCAGGCAAGTTCAAAAACTTCGCTTTGATTTCTTTTCTGGTCGTTGTCTAATAACTTTTTCAAAACAGGTCCATAACAAGGGGCGGACGCTCCACCCCAAATTCTAAAAAGCACCCATAAGTCCCTAAAAAATACATCGGTCCTCGGACCGCATGTGTCGCCTGCCGTTGCGGTTTGTAATGATAGTTCTCATATGACTTTGACCTTGGCATGTGACCTTTGACCGCATCAAGAAATGAGGGATCCAATGTTGCACCTATGACTCAAGTTTGGTTCCAATTGAACTTCAACTTTTCAATTTAGTTCAATTTTACATTTTCAGCCTATCTTACAACTTGACCTCACATGACCTTTGACCTTGGGATGTGAC
This sequence comes from Ophioderma brevispina, assembly GCA_023653785.1. Lineage (NCBI taxonomy): Eukaryota > Metazoa > Echinodermata > Ophiuroidea > Amphilepidida > Ophiodermatidae > Ophioderma > Ophioderma brevispina. The sequence goes on from JAMKCH010014375.1 coordinate 16,829, forward strand.
CTTTGACCTCATCAGCAAATACGGGATCCCATGTTGCATCTATGACTCAAGTTTGGTTTAAATCCATCGAAGTATACAGATATTACAAGCAAATGTTAACCCTTTTTCACAACAACAACAGACAACAACAACAGACTACAGTGGACCAAGTGGTCCCTATGTGTCTTCCTGCCTTAAGGTAGGCGACACAAAAAGGCAAAAAAAATTAAGCAAGCATAGAGATGTGGGAAAGAGTTCCATATGTACCCCTTTTTAAAATTCTACAGGAAACAAATCAATTTTATTTATGGCCTAACACAAACAAATACCCTAACCCTAAGGCCAAAAATATAAAAGAATTTGTTACATGTTTAGAACTTTGAAGGGGGTACATATGGAACTCTTGCCGAGATGTGGAGCAAGAACAATGATTGGCCCTAAGTTTTAGACACTATAAAAAAAAAGATTTTTATTTTTTGTTTGTTAGTGGTATTTTTTTTTACCCAAAATTATTTTTTTTAGGGAATGGATTCCATTATGTTGAATACCAATAGGAGTGAAGACCATTTCCACTTAATATCACGCCTCATATCTCATCAGTTTCTTTAAAAGCAAAAAACATTCACACAGAAAAACGTAAAAAATGTCAAAACAATATCTTGCACCGACACTCAAGTTATAATTTTTTTGTCCATTTATTAAATGCCCACTTCTGGTTTGAATTCCTCTTCTTAGCATACATATTGTAAACTCAAAACTGTCAAACCATACATACACCTTTTCAGGCCTTTTCACCCGCATTGTAAACTTACAAAACGTATCTTATCGCAGGGAAAATTAACACCATGTCCTTGGTTCAAACTTTGGTAGACGTTTCATATAGAAGTCCCAAGCATACAAATGTGGTACATATTGCCATTGATTCCGTCAAGCGCTATTGCACAACATCATTCAGCGCATGACGGAATCAATTGTAATACCTCATTTGCATCCTTGGGACTTCTATATGAAACATCTACCCAAACTTTCAGCCCCAAGGCCAAGATAATCACACTTGGTTGCCATGGTATCAACACTACTACACATGCACCAATATTCACTGTCAAATTAAATATAAGGGGACTGTCAATTTCTTTAGAAGGGGTCCCAAATTATTTGGGATTTATAATGTTACACTAAAATAGGGGCAAAAAATTCTAACACTAAAATGGGAGAGTCATTTTTTTTTGTTTTGTTCTTTTTAATTTCATATTCCATAGACCCAAATTAGCAACAAAATATTGAATAAGAAGCTCAGAAATAGCCTCAAATCACATCTTGGATTCAACATCTTACTGACCTTAAACCAACCTGAGGCAGTTATCAATAAAAAGGCCATAAAAATCATCCCAATTTTGGAACCTCTTTCTGAAGAAAATAACAGCCCTAAATGCAAGTAGAATATCATGATATACTTAAAGAGTGAGCAATCGCATGTGTACACAATTTGTTACCTTTCTTTAAAACATTTACTCTCAACAAAAGTTTCAATCCATAAAAATATTTGTACATTACATTACATTAACATCATACAGATGCCTACTACTCCAGTGAAACTGTTTGTACCAGATCAAGTGGATCTTATGTTGTACTTTTCTTAGCACCAAATAAAACAAAAATGTGATGTGCCAAGCGAAATGGCTATACAGGTATTGAGGAATTTTCACACACTTAACTATAGGTTTCCAATACTGTAGTCTGTTTGAAGTTTGTGAAAATTCTGAACAAGATTAAATGAAACTGAAATCATTTCTGTGCAATATTGTATAGTGAGTTACTTTCACAGGGCTGTTATTTTTAACCTTTTTAAGAGCAACAAATACTAATTTAAAAGACTGCAGAAATATTTTGGACCTAGAGTATTGTTTGTTTGATTTAAAAGGGTTCACTTTTGTAAAAATTGTTAATGTAGGTCTACCCTGTGAAAATATTGTACTATACAGTACATCTGTTTTTGTTATTAGAGAGTGTAGTTTAATTGCTACATGCCTGCATTTACAGTGTCTGTGACAGTTGGGTGGGCCCAGGCAGTGTGCCCCATAGACCAATGAACAGCAGATGAAATGCTGACAATTTCAGGTCAAAGTCTTTTTTGCAAAGGCCTCACTTGGTCCACCAAGCTGGCTCAGAGCTTGTGCTGCTTATCTACTGCTGAGAAGTCATTTGGTCCAAACTATCATCCACCTCGCCTCTTTCTTGGTAACCATTCCTTGGTAACCAACCACTGCAATGAAATTCAGCCCGAGTTCCAGATCAAATCCGGGAGTAACTCCCAACTGAACGAATCCTCTTTGGTAAACACTTCAGCAACAAAAACAGGATGTTCATTTGATGGGCTGCACAGAATCATCTGCAAGACTGTCAAAACTCGCACTTCACCATTGTTGATGTCCAATATCCAGGTTTGAAAGCATCAATAATCTCATCCTTAAACACACAGTTCAATGATCCTATATAGGTAAGCATTGTTAAATCTGACCTATACACTCTGGGTATCATTACAGAACAAATCAAAAGATTGTCCAACAGAGCCCTGTGATTTCTTTAAGTTGCATTTTGATTAAAGTGGCAGACAAAAAACCTATTTGCAAATAACGTTTCCTCACTCTCCCCTCTTAGAAAATTCGTAGCCCTATTATTTTTAAAAAAATGTCTCTGTAAGGATACAGGAGGAAGTGGAGTGAATTACAGAATGGAATGGTTGTAATTACATCTTGTTCAAAACCCACTATGGTGGCTATTATAAATTGACTTGGACATCACATGCAAGTACATGGACATCACATGCACAGTACATGGACATCACATGGACATCACATGCACAGTACATGGACATCACATGTAGGTTCAAAGGTACAAGGACATCACAAACCTATCACATGGTCAATGCAATAGTACAGTCTGCCCCCCCCAAATACTATGCAATTGGAGATTATATTTTGGCATAAAACTGTAGTCCATCCTAAACTGATTCTTGTTTAAGAGTCCAGCTTTCATGTATTAGTTGGTGCAAAATAGAGATCGGACTGAACCCTATTCAGACCAAATCTAACACATGGCAGCTATTGCAAATAGGGCCTTGTGACTTACTATTTTAAAATACCTATCTGAAAATGCAAATTTGTAATTTGATGTAGGTGGGAAAGTGGAACCAAGAATCAATCAAAGAGGTCATGATTCATCTTACAGTAAACACACTACAGGTTTGCTAGTGGACTTGATCATCTTTTAATTTGCTCTTCAAATTGTTAACATACCCAGCGAGCATTATTTTGTCAACAGAGTAGTTAAGGATCATAGACTGCATAAAGGCAGAGTGACTATGGAAGCCAGTTATGTCTGCACGATGCCTCCAAGACATACGCACAGACAGAAACAGCCGTAAACATTTTGTGCACATTACATCATCAGCGTGCAATTCTCTCATTTATTTTGAGATGCTCATATCGGTTGACATATCACATGACAGTTATAAAACTACAGAACAACTACTTATATATATTTATATATATGCACATAAATGAATTTTACTGTTACAATATTACCCTATATAGTTTAAGACGTGTTACGCTCACCCTACGTGCGTGCATGTAGTTGCCTGTTTTCGCTTGACTAAACCAAATTGCGGTGCCACTGAAATGCCCATTTTTAGAGTAGAGTTTTTGATGTGTGCAAATAGAGGAACTGTACAAATAGCAAGTACGCCGGTGTGGCGCGGGAAGTGGCATCATGTGGCAAAGGCGGCGGTCCAAGAGTTGCTTTCTATCGTGATACTGCCGGTGGGTTAGATACTGTGTGCTAGCTTCAGACCAATGGTCGTATGGAAAACAACAATGATAAGAAAGTCAATAGAATATGTGCACCCCCACCCCCCCCCCCATATAAATGGCTGTAAGGCAGCCAATATTTTAAAGGTGCAACAAGAGATTTTGGGACTCATAATTGCTTCATATGTAGTTAATTCATATAGATAAGACCCACAAAAGATTCTACCTGTCTGACTAAAGAAAGGCCTTGAAAGTTGAAACAAAATGCAATTTAAGTTGAAATTTCAATAAAAACTTACACTTGATTTAGTATTTGCTCCTATAAGAAATCAGAAATTCACAATTGTACATGAAGAAATATTTCAGCTAAAGGTTTTTCAACGCGAGATTTCAAGTCATCCTCTATATTTCGTGCAATGTAGTGATTTCATATAGATTAGGAACTCAAATATTCCATACCTTATTTCGTACATAAAAATAACTTAAAATGAAAACCAAAGGATTTGTATGTGCTTATAGTTAATTTTTTAGAAAACCATAGGCTGAATTTCATATTGCTCCTATAGGAAATTAGAAAAATTTCACAATTTTGTAACAAAGAGTATAATTCTCAGCTTAAATCCTTTCAGATGTGGACTTAGTTTATATAGAAAGCTTTACACCATTGCAAAAATTCAGAATTTTCACATTTTCTAGGAACACATGTTATTTGAAATTCTTGTTGCCACCTTAAGAGCCTTGGATTGACAATTACCCAGGGATGCAGAAAAATGTTCCTGCAATTCCCATAAGGTTGGACAACATAAAAATGTCCTATAGCTGCTGATAAAACCGGTGACTTGTATTACAAAAATGGGTTTGAACATTGAGATAATAAAAGATTTCACCAGAAGGCAAACTTTAGTGACCAATCAGTTTAAAGTTGCTATTTGGAAAATGCTGGATAGGTTGAATACAAGATATATAGCTCAATAGTTTAGAATATTTTGCAGGCATTCATTTCACTGCACACAGTTAGCATACTGTAACCTGAATCAATGAATACAATTACTCTTGGTCACTCAGGAATAAGTCAATTATGTCAATGATAAACGGTGTACTCGATTTGGATCAATACTCTAACTGCCGAAACTCGTACACTGATTTGGGCACAGCATTTTTTTAGGAGTAGAAGTAGTTTTCACTAATGTGAGTTCTGAGTCAATATTTCAAAAACTCAGCTATTTCAAGGAAGAAGTTCAGCAAGAAAAATATTTAAACAATCAGAAATGAACCCGTGCTTATAATAACTTCCACTAATGTGAAAACAATTTGCTGTTTAAAGTTGACAGCTGCAGGAAAAACAATAATCGCATTTTAATTGCTGATAGCTAATGGCAGTGACATCACTGCTCCTATTGTAGTGCCAGTTATTGCAGTATATTGTATTTTGCTCTGCTGAAGAAAATATTTTTCTTTGGCCCAATAATAAGTGTTATACCCTATCTTGTTATCGATGCATTGTACCATCTTTAAGAACACATCATCTGGGAGTACTGGAATTCATTTGCACGGCTACCCCCTACCTAACACATACATTTAGTTCATTTTGAAATGTCATGGCTACCAATCCTTTGGTTAACACTTTTGTATATAAGTTTGCCTAAGCTATACCAGTATTATGTTGATGTGGGTGCTTGATAAAATAAAAACCTGTTAAGATACCGTGTGGATTATCCAGTCATTTGTTATTCTCAGTTGATTAGCAGTTGGTAAAGAGTTGCCACCAGCGATTGCAGGATGTGCATGTATGCATGTGCGTGCATGTGGTGGGCAGTGTGTTGCCTGCATGCCAAGGATTCAAAGTTCAAAACAGTTTTTCCATTTGAATTTCCAGCATGTTTAAACGAAGTCCCCCTGGTTGGCAAATAATTACATTCAGAACAGGAGGGGGCTTATATCAGGCGGCTGGCTATATGGGCTTTTGTGAAAGCGCTTAGAGCCAATGTAGAAGGCGATCTATAAATCGCTGCTATATTATTATTATTATCAGGGGACTACCCTAGAAAATACTTCCAACTAGTTCTTATTGAAGCATTTGATCCCCTTTATTTTATCATCTTTTTAACTTTAACTGATATCTTTACATCATTACCTTGATATAACTCGAATCTGATAGAACACCCTGCCTCGTTGTACCCAAAAGACCACTTAATAAGTTAACTTACATTCACATGTATTTTAAACTTATGATCTGTGCTAATTGCTTACAATTTAATCTTAACTTTGATATAAACGAATTTAATTGTTTGATTCGACACAAATCAGAGCCCATAACTGAATGGAAAAAAGATAATGGTCACTAAAGACCCATCAGACAAAGGTAGGAATTGTGAAGGTTTTGAGATTACTGGCAAAATGAGGATTCGGTAAATTAAGCAACCAAGTATGTTAGGGATGTTGGGATTCAGAAATAACATCGTGATTACTGGTCAGTTTACTGCTAAGCAATCACTATTATCCAAATGGTCTCTATGGTCCTGAGTGAATTAAGATATGTTACTGTGTGTGTGTGCACCACATCTAACGGCGGAAGTACCCATATGTGATCATGAGAGGGAAATATGCCAAATTTTCTAAGGTGCATTTGTTTAACCTGTCAGAATATGACATTTAACGTGCCGGGGTCCCATTGCTGCCCACAAGATTTTGGGAGGACTCCTCCAGCATCTTAAACCCAAAATTGGGGATGCACACCCTTAAAACTATTTTATACAATATTGTACAAGGCTTGTGTTAATACAAGAGATCAATATTAACTGAGTCTCCTCCCAATTCTTAAGGTAAGGCTAGGGTTACATGAGGAAATTTTTCGTAATAACTCATTGTGACACGATTGTAATAAGTCACTGATTACTGCAGTCACAAACGTTATCACATTTAGTGCAAGGGCTGTACGCAGGATTTATTTTGGGGGGTGCGGGGACTTTAAAAAAGTGGAACTAATTGCTTCTTAGAATGGTCCTTTTGGACTTTTTGACATCTCAAAGTTGACTTCTTGTCAAAATTCGAGAAGCAAAAGAAATAAATATAGACTTTTTATCAAAAAAATTTAGCAAAGGTGGATTTTTTTGCCTTGTTGAACCAGGACTGTGTTCCCCCCACGTACGCATTAAATTTCATTGTTTCCGATTGCGACCGATTACCCTACGCTTATGACATTTGCAGTCACAACGGGCAAAAATAGTGTAGTAATAGCTACAATAGTTGGCATGTTCCGTAATTGGTGGTCTTCTTCTCACATTCCCACAAGTCGTGGTAAATGGCTTGGTGGGTGTCAGGAATTTTTATTCACTGAGTAAGAGCTTATCCGGGGCCGCGTGTTATCCATGATACATACGCCCCTGAAACATGTCCCGCAATTTTGGAGATTGGGCAGATTGGGAAACAATCAGGGGTTTTCACCCTACTCTTATTCGACACGTGCTCCAAGTACATGTACAGGTTGTGACTCTCTTTACAGGGACCGACTGCTTAAAATCCCCTCGCGAGGACAGGATGCTTTCATGATTCCTATTCCAATTCAAGTGAACCATGGAGGAGAGCGTTATTCTGTATATAGCTGGGATGGGTCCACAGCACTTGAACTCGCCTCCCAAAAAGGGTGGGTGCTGTTGGGGTTTTTTGGTTTCATCATTCTGTTGTTTTGATTTTATTTTCAAAACACACAAGCTCTCCAACAATTTAGTGTCATTAAAGCTGTATTATATGCCTATATGCCTGCCAAAGTTTCATTGGTCTAGTAAGCTTGATAGTTAGTACATAGTACATCTATTTAAGAGTTGGGGGGGAACCACGGGGTGGTGCAGGAAGCGGCGCCATAGGAAGCAGCACCGCTATTAAACTCTATGGGAAATGTGTTAATTAGGTAAATTATTTTAGAATTGTGTAATTTTGTTTTTTCGTAATCTGGGTGTAGGGCTTTAAATTTGGTACTAAATGAAGCCAACACATTCCACTAACATTTATGAATAAACATTGTGTGTTGTTATCTCTAATGGCGAACTTATGGCCCATTTTGTAATCTGAGTAATGCACGTGTTTTCCTATATCCTCACAATTTTGCTCTAGGAAAACGCATACAAAACATTGCTGAAGCCTGACAGCAAACACAATTTTGGACTGTAACTTTGTTAATTACTCCCCTATCAAGGTCCCATGTATACATATTCTGAAGAAATTTCAGTCCTACAAAATCCAAGGGACCCGCGGGACCGGCGCGGTCCCAGAAAATTTTCACAGCTTCAGAAAAAAATTTAAGCCTAAAAAAAATCATGGGAGAAATATTGGAAGGAAAGAAAAAGCTGCCAAACGCAAGAGGCATAGTTTCAAAATAAACGTTGTTTTGTGCACATGGAGTTCCCAGAAATGATTAGTTTTGTGATCAATGTCATTATCGGAAGCGGTCCGCATGCCAATAGCATTTTGACTCAAATATAGTCCCTCAAACCACAAGAGTAACCAGGCTAATTTGGCGTAAATGTCGGCAGGTCTGATCAAATTTTAGAAGTTGTTTTAAGAAAACAATCGGAAAAACATCAGTTATTCAGTAATAATTATTAGTTACAGATTTGTTTGCCTATGTCATTGACATCAGCAAACTATCACAATAAGTGATAATCACACCCAGATCATCCCTCCCGCCCGCTATTCAATGATTAACATTTTGGCGAACTGCCGATTGAGGTGTTTGGTCTTTCAGCACATGGGTGAAAGGTTGGCCTTTTTTTTTCATTTACAAAGTAGAACAGAAATGCATGTATATATATATCCCTCCTCCTCGCTATCATTTCAACAGTGTATAAAGCAGAATAACTTGATCATTAGCGACATGCAACTATTTAGGCGCTATTAATATTCTTCAAGTAGTTTCTTCTTTCTTGGCATCCATGTCGCGAACCAGTTGCTCATATTATTTTCATCATTAACCCTTGAAGGTCGAGTTGCAGCGACACATCATGGCGAGAAATTCATTCAAATTTTCCATTCAAAATGATGAATTCCAAACATAACAATTTGATTTTAAAATCAAAAACATATTAGAGCAGTTATTATCGCAAATTCTCCATGTTTGGGGCCTCAAAAAAAAAAGATTTGATTCCTCCTGAGAGACTTTTTTCGAAATTTGATTAGGGAGGGACCTTTTTTTTCTTTTTTTACCTGGATTGAACTATAAAATTCGTGACACATAATCAGGTTTTATTATAGTGCGGGAAATTTAAACCTTGCAGTGTATATAGCAGGCCATGTCCCCTGCTATTTATTTGGACCTATTCCTGGAGAAAAGGCGAATTCGTATTTATGCGATGCGTAAAAATATGTCTTCGCCAAATGTTTGGCGACCACTAACTGCGATAAAAGCAACTACAACACCACGCACCCTAACACCCATCCCCCTCCCAACACTCGACAACACCCCACCCCTTGCACACCCCACCTCCTCCTTAACACCACCAACCCACCCCCCAATACCCTGTCACACGACGCCGTACCCTTCCCCAACCACCCCCTCCCCCTCATGCCACTCCCCTCCCAACCCTCGCACAACCCAACCTCCCCCACACCATCACCTCCCAAACCCTTCAACACCACACCCCCGCCCAACCCCCCCCCTCCCTCCCTACCACCCCCCTCTCCACCCACCCCTTCCCCACACACCCCGCAATACCCCAACCCCTTCCCAGCACTTCCTGCAACACCCACCCCCTCCCCAACACCCCACCCCTCCCTATGGCATAGTAGTCTCATGTAGCGAGGAATTTTTGCCTATCCGGCGCACCGTTTCAGAGATACATCAATTACGCCGATTAATTAGCCCATTGCCATACCTAACCCGCCTACATCACATACTTTTGAATGCAAAAAAGATGTGCCCCTGACGGCTTTCATACATCCAGTAATTTTTAGTATCCGATGTACCGTATCAAAATATAGCAATTACGCTGATTTTTGCATATTAAATTAGCTCATTTGCCATACCATCAATTTGCCCGAAATACGCCCAAAATCTAATCAGGTCAGAACTCTGCAGCCCGTTTCCTTCCACCAAGTTACATCCATTCTAATCCTTATGGAACTCCCAGAAAACTTGTACACAGGCCTTGCAGGAAAATTTTCATAATTTTCACATGTGAAATCCCTGAAAATCGCTAAATTTAGTAAATATATAATATGCATTTGGCAACACTATTTTGGAAAAAAGTCATGTGACCAGGTTTTTAATTTGATCACTACGGTTTCGGGAGCGTCGAAAACTTAAATTTTGCGTATTATCCGCATTTTCCCAGGATTGTAAACAGGGCGGCACCCAAAGAACTGACTCACATGCAACAACCATACTCAAAATCCTTTCAATAAGAATGGTGGGTACTTGCCCTGGGATAACTTTCTGGTACACCATGAGATTCTATACCTTTTGGTGGTCATTTTTGCCCACGTGTAATTAAACAAAATGCGACTTGTTAAAAAGGCGGGAGAAAAGTAAAAAGGCGGGAGAAAAGTGACCTTAGAAACTATCATTTTTTCCACTGTTTCATAATGATAAATGTGATAAACTTTGTCACAGAGTGATTGATTGCTTAGGAAATGTTTCTTGGTCAAATGATAGGATAAAAATTCACTCTGAGGAAATTATCAAAAAAAATAAAAATATTGATTTTTTTTTTAATATTACACACAATTTTTTACTACGTGAATCAAAAATATTTTTTTTATGGGCCTTTGTGGCCTAGGTTATTTTTTTTAAAACGTAAAAATCCCTGAATCGTACTCCATGGTGAAATGTAGCACTCAAAGATTTAAATGTACCTTGTAATCAATAATGTGCAGCTGTCAGAAACTGTAACCATGTAACGACAAAAGCATAATACCCTTTTGACCTGAGGTTTCACCTCCCAGGGGCTGTGCTCACCCCTTGACTATCCCACTGCCCTGCATAATAGGGTGTATTTTAGAAAGCAATCTGGTGGCTTGGAACCTGGTGTGGTGGGAGGGGCAGGGTGGGGTAAATTTTGAAAGTTTTTATTTTATTTATGGGAGGGGAGGGGGAGCGGGACCAAACCAAAGTACATGTTTGATTTCTTAACAATATTTTTAGTGGACATGATTTTTTTCTAATTAAAAAAAACATGCAGAAAGACAGTGTAGTTTTCTTTGGTCTTGTTTGGCCAAATTTTGATTAAAGAAAAATACATCATTGTACAAATAACATTACACTTTAAATGTTATCAACTTTTAATATGACCATTAAATTGACTGAATGCTTACATTACATGTTTACGATTTTTGTAGTCTTTTTTCCAACTGACATTTTTAACTACAGCATTGAATCATGGATATTATAGTAAATATTCTATATTTGTGAAATTATGGCCTTAAAATTTACACAAAAAAGGTTTCAAAAACAGGCTCAGATTGCACCAAAGAGCATCAAATACCCCCCCCGGCCGTAAAGGACTTTCGCGCTACGCGATCCTTATGTGCGCTTACGCGCACATATTTGACAGAAAATTTTTTCCCGTTAGCTATTAAAGGTCCCAGAAAGACTGAAAAATTTTTTGTAGCCTGTGAAATTTGATGAGAATTCAAAAATGCAGTCTATATTTGTGTAGAGGGTAGAGCTAATTTTTAAATTTAAAAATGGTTTTTAATTGGAACCAAAAGATTTGTTTTTTGGAACACCTTAAACCTTAAAAACGCTGTACATTAATGTAATACTTTACCCACACTCTTTTAGCATATCTGTTCTTGCACAAATTATGTGAGTAATAAGAAATTCAATGACACCTGATAAAATGCATTGCAGAAGTTATATTCTTTTGATCAAAAATAAATGTTTTTCACCCTGGACATTTTTCAAGGTCACCAAGGTGAAGCAGCCTCATATAATTATATGCAAATAATATAGATTCCTTACAGCTTGTGCTTTCCAAATAGATATACTTTGTTAAATTCAGTGAAGTTTAGTGAAGTCTGGTTTTGAACAAATTGGTGACATACTTGAATAATAGGCATGTAACGCAAAAGGTGGCAAGTTCATGACACATGACCCTATACAATCAAATCCAGAATTGAGTACCGAATAAATCCCGCAAGGGACCCCGCCGTGATTCGAACCCCGAAATTTTTGGTAAATTGCGCCACAGACAAGCCCCTAACGCTAGGCCACGCTCGCCTGGCCACGCGTGCACCTGACCCGCCTAGTTTGCAATTTGATTTGCTTGGTTAAGGTTGTGAGAAATGAAGTTGATGTAAGGCTGACTTGGACATGGGTAGCAGTTTAGGCATAAAGCAGTCTTTACAGTTATGACCCCTTAGATTTCAGGTGGCGGTGCAGATGCAATGGAGACATAATGCCTACTTTCCACACAAGAAACAAGATGTAGAAAGTTAGGCATTATGTCTGCATACATCTGACTGGCCTGTCTTAATAACCTGAAACCTAAAGGTCGTAAGTAGGACAATACAGAAAGGCAAAAATATGCTGAATTTTTTATATCTTTGGCACCCCGGGGTGCGGATGCAGCGTGCTGGGTACGCTGGTGCACTGGCACTGAACGGTCAGGGATATGTACGCACCAGTGACATTGTTTTCATTGCTTAAAAACTATAGAACCCTGGTTCCAACGGGAAAGAAAGTGGTACTTGTTATCAACCCGGTGGTCAAGTTTTGAAGCCACCCTTATCTACACAGTTCATTTGGATTAAGTTTTAATAACCCTAAATGAACTTTGGACCTCACAACCTATAGCCAGCCTGCCCAGAATTATTCTAACAAACTTTGGTGAATGGTCTAACTCTTTCTGGCAAACACACACTTTTGAGTATTTTTTAAATAAAGATCCCAAAAATAATTCCCGGCATTTAGGGACGCCAAAACTTATCAAGGTGCTAAATTACCGCTGAGACCCCAAATACCCATGGCCTCTTATTTTTGAGTTCCCCACATCATCCACTGGACCCACATGCCCACAAATTACCCACAAACTCTTATATGAATAACTATGGGTCTGTTTTTTTTAAGTTGGGACCCCATTGCGTTGCATTTTTTTTAGGCAAACTACATGATTTTACAGGTTTGATGCTATAACGTTTAAAACTGTAATTTTCCCTATATAAGTCATAATTCTGAGAGCATATACTCTGCCAGATTTTCAGAAACATCCAATTGGGCTTCATCATACATGGTGAAACCATAAATATACAGGGTGTAACAAGCAAAATAAGAAAATGTATTCCACTTTTTATGGTGTCCACCCCTAAACATACAGTGATATACAATTTTTGGCACTTGTTTAATATAATTAACAAAATTGGCCCCCCAAGGCCATGTACAATTTTTATCGGACAAATACTTCATTACACAGAATACAGGGTCCAAATTATTGCGAGATTTCTTTCTATTCTGTCCTATATCTGGTACTGAAGCAGACATATTTTCATGATTGAGACTGTGTTACTAGATGTAAAATCAGCACAGCAATCCAATTATGAAAGTTAAAGGACAAGAATTCGACAAAGCTTTTTCGGGCTATTCCCATGTCCACACTCGAGATGTGCACCGCAGCATGTCATGGAATTTTTTTCTTTTTTGGTGTGATGATAGAATTAATTGATGAGAAATGAAATCCTAAATTTTTGAGCTCATACTGGCCTTCGTTTCCTGCAGGAGCACTCTGACTTTAGGGGGGTCACCATCAAAACTGCTGTGCGATGCGAAAGACATTTGAGAGGGCCATAACTTGTAATGGAACCGCCCCAAGCTTTGAAAATCACTATCTGGGGTATTTTGTTGATGTAGAATTCAAATATGGCATAAAAAATGTGATAGCTCCTTTATTTTTTAAAGTTATTTCGGTGTAAAATGCAATATCTTTCATCTGGACCAAGTTTTGGGGGGTCAGAACTCCGAAGTAAACCAACATTTTTAGTTCATTTTCTGTTAATCTGAGTCACACGGCAGGATTTTCTGCCAGTACAATATAAGCACATAAGGTATTAATAAGTGAGTTACAGCCTATTGAAAAAATCCCAAATTTTGCATTTTGGAACATATATTGGCCCCCCTGAAAATCAATGTTTACATTGACATCAACCCTCTACGTCCTATCTGTTTGAAGTACATCATCACGAACATTCTTGAAGCACCAGCTGGGTGGCCCTGATGTCTCATTGTTTTCAGATGCACAAGACACTTTTGCTGAGTTCCCCCATAAGAATGTATATGGGTGATATACACTGTGGCATGTACAAGGACCTCTGGGTCACGTATACTTTTGTGTGTAACGTTGAGTTGTATTTTTTTGTGAAAAAATAAAGACACCAGCTAGTTCTTTCAGGAAAGTTGTTTTTTACTGATATATCTTCACCATATCTGAAGTAGAGGTGTGCGTGTTGAATGTCAACATTGGTTTTCAGGGGGGTCAAAATGTCTCAAAAAAGTACAATTACCAATTTCAAGGGCTGTACCCTCCCTTATTACTTTTCTAATGTGGTCATACTTGTATTGGTTTAAATTTCTACTATGTAACTCTGATTGGACCGAAATATGGACAGTAAAAATGTTCTTACTATTTTGGAGTTATACCCCTGTAGGGCCAGATTTGGCCCCAATGAACAAGGCGCAGTTTACGCGTCATTAACTCTAAAAGTCAACACACTATGAACCTCCTGATGCAAGAGTTTTGAATTCTACACCAAATATTAACCATAATAGTGATTTTCAAAAGTTGTGGAGGGCTCCATTATTAATCTGTGACCCTCTCACATAGTCTTTCACATTGTTTGTCACTTCTGATGGTGACCCCCCTAATTTCCAATTGCTCTAGAAGGAAAACGAAATGGCTATGACGGACTTCAAAATTTCAGGATTTTCATACTACCAATGTCTACTACCAACACTTAAAACAAAAAAATCCACGACGTGCTGCCGTGCACTCTCGAATGTTTGACATGGAATGGGCCTTTTCGTTGCAAATTGCCTTTGACAAAATGGAGCACGAGGCGCTTTTCAGATTTGTCGCAAACCTTTGTGTTTTCTAGATTTTTAGGTTACTGAAGTAAAGAGGAGCACAACCTAGTCCTTGCCTATGATATTGAACCTATATCATGCTTGTTTGTCCGAGCACCATTTGTAGCATTGTTCTCCTCCGCCACATGCTCCTCCGCCACATGATCCACCCCTGACTTTTGACGCTTAACAAGTTACAGTAATTATAACCAGAGTTGGCAATTTCCCGGGAAATACTAGTATTTCCACCTAGGGCGAGAAATAGTGGGAAATACCAGGAAATGCTGGTAAATACCGGGAAAGACTGGGAAATACCGGGAAATACCTGGTCGATACCCGGGAAATACTATAAGATGTAAGTACAATTTGAAGACTTCAATTACTACAATTCGTACAGTTGAAATGTTGTGGTGATTATCTGGGTATGTTTGAATGGTTTAATTCAAGTTCACTCCACTCCACCAATTGATTGTATAAACCACAACAAGCATGTATTATTTAGATAATCAGATGAGGCTACCCTGGGTATAGTTCTGCTAAGCATAAC